>CANNZV010002300.1:0-104501 GCA_947561585.1 Caprella mutica | reverse complement strand
CCATGTACCTACTGTGTTTGGTACCATGTACCTACTGTGTTTGGTACCATGTACCTACTGTGTTTGGTACCATGTACCTACTGTGTTTATTACCATGTACCTACTGTGTTTGGTACCATGTACCTACTGTGTTTATTACCATGTACCTACTGTGTTTAGTAGGCACATGGTACCAACTTTATAAACAAATCCAAAGATTGCCAATGATTCACCCTGCACCATGTCTGATGAGGCAGTAATGGTGTGCGGACAGATCATCAAAAGACAAAGTATAGAAAGACAAAGTATCGAAAGACAAAGTATTGAAAGACATAGTATCGAAAGACAAAGTATCGAAAGACAAAGTATCGAAAGACAAAGTATCGAAAGACAAAGTATCGAAAGACAAAGTATCGAAAGACAAAGTATCGAAAGACAAAGTATCGAAAGACAAAGTATAGAAAGACAAAGTATCGAAAGACAAAGTATCGAAAGACAAAGTATCGAAAGACAAAGTATAGAAAGACAAAGTATCGAAAGACAAAGTATAGAAAGACAAAGTATCGAAAGACAAAGTATCGAAAGACAAAGTATCGAAAGACAAAGTATCGAAAGACAAAGTATCGAAAGACAAAGTATTGAAAGACAAAGTATCGAAAGACAAAGTATCGAAAGACAAAGTATCGAAAGACAAAGTATAGAAAGACAAAGTATCGAAAGACAAAGTATCGAAAGACAAAGTATTGAAAGACAAAGTATAGAAAGACAAAGTATCGAAAGACAAAGTATCGAAAGACAAAGTATCGAAAGACAAAGTATCGAAAGACAAAGTATCGAAAGACAAAGTATCGAAAGACAAAGTATCGAAAGACAAAGTATCGAAAGACAAAGTATCGAAAGACAAAGTATCGAAAGACAAAGTATCGAAAGACAAAGTATTGAAAGACAAAGTATCGAAAGACAAAGTATCGAAAGACAAAGTATCGAAAGACAAAGTATCGAAAGACAAAGTATAGAAAGACAAAGTATCGAAAGACAAAGTATCGAAAGACAAAGTATCGAAAGACAAAGTATAGAAAGACAAAGTATCGAAAGACAAAGTATCGAAAGACAAAGTATCGAAAGACAAAGTATCGAAAGACAAAGTATCGAAAGACAAAGTATCGATACAATTATTGAGCCCAAAAAAATTGTGTCCAGGACAGTTGGGCCCCCAAGACAATAATTATTGGGACCAAGACATTTGGGCACACAAAAAATGTTACAGCATCCTTCACTTATTTTTGTAATCTTGATTTTCAGTATTTATACGTTTAAATTTTTTTAAGCGTGATCTTGCGGTAATTTTATTATATGTATACATTAAAAACAGTAAGGTGACGATATTGAGTTGTGCTGTGCATCGCTCGATCTGTACCACCCTTCAATTACGTTAGTGGTACGAGGCAGATCTCCCATGACACGGTTCCAGAAACTCCAAACCATGGATTGAAAATATTTTGACTATTTCTTCTGTTCTGTATGGCATTCATATTGACGAAATAAACCTTAATGAAGCAATAAGAAAACGTTAAATATTATGTATACATTGTTTTTTTTTTTATAGAAAGGCAAAATAAAATTATCCGTGTTGTAACCGAGTACGCGTTTATCAGAGTCTATGGTATCATTTTAATTTGCTACTGTAATAACAAAGTAAAGTTTCTTCATTGTGTCTACTGTAACCATTTTCTATGTGATCAATAGTGGCCATGGACCCAATTTTCTTGGGGCTCAATTGTCTTGTGGCCCAATTGCCTTGGACTCAATTGTGTTCGGCTCAATTTTGGCAGAGTCCAATTGTCGGAACCCAATTGTCTTGGGCCCAACTTTCGGTCCATGAACAAAATTCCTACTTCAAGTATGTATAACTAATGTAATGTATGTTATTTTTAAGAAAAGTTTCTCCATTCAATAATTTTTTATTCGATCAATTTTCTATTATTATAAATTAGATCGAATTTTCGATACTTTGTCTTTCGATACTTTGTCTTTCGATACTTTGTCTTTCGATACTTTGTCTTTCGATACTTTGTCTTTCGATACTTTGTCTTTCGATACTTTGTCTTTCGATACTTTGTCTTTCGATACTTTTTCTTTCGATACTTTGTCTTTCGATACTTTGTCTTTCGATACTTTGTTTTTCGATACTTTGTCTTTCGATACTTTGTCTTTCGATTCTCTGTCTTTCGATACTTTGTCTATCGATACTTTGTCTTTCAATACTTTGTCTTTCGTTACTTTGTCTTTCGATACTTTGTCTTTCGATACTTTGTCTTTCGATACTTTGTCTTTCGATTCTCTGTCTTTCGATACTTTGTCTTTCGATACTTTGTCTTACGATACTTTGTCTATCTATAATTTGTCTTTCAATACTTTGTCTTTCGATACTTTGTCTTTCGATACTTTGTCTTTCGATACTTTGTCTTTCGATACTTTGTCTTTCGATACTTTGTCTTTTGATACTTTGTCTTTCGATACTTAGTCTTTCGATACTTTGTCTTTCGATACTTTGTCTTTCGATACTTTGTCTTTCGATACTTTGTCTTTCGATACTTTGTCTTTCGATACTTTGTCTTTCGATACTTTGTCTTTCGATACTTTGTCTTTCGATACTTTGTCTTTCGATACTTTGTCTTTCGATACTTAGTCTTTCGATACTTTGTCTTTCGATACTTTGTCTTTCGATACTTTGTCTTTCGATACTTAGTCTTTCGATACTTAGTCTTTCGATACTTTGTCTTTCGATACTTTGTCTTTCGATACTTTTTCTTTCGATACTTTGTCTATCGATACTTTGTCTTTCGATACTTTGTCTTTCGATACTTTTTCTTTCGATACTTTGTCTTTCGATACTTTGTCTTTCGATACTTTTTCTTTCGATACTTTGTCTTTCGATACTTTGTCTTTCGATACTTTGTCTTTCGATACTTTTTCTTTCGATACTTTGTCTTTCGATACTTAGTCTTTCGATACTTAGTCTTTCGATACTTTGTCTATCTATACTTTGTCTTTCAATACTTTGTCTTTCGATACTTTGTCTTTCGATACTTTTTCTTTCGATACTTTGTCTTTCGATACTTAGTCTTTCGATACTTAGTCTTTCGATACTTTGTCTATCTATACTTTGTCTTTCAATACTTTGTCTTTCGATACTTTGTCTTTCGATACTTTGTCTTTCGATACTTTTTCCTAGTACCTTAGCTAATATAATTTTAGCTAATTTTGATGAACAATTCATAGACTGCTCTCCGCATGAATTCAAACCTCAGTTTTACAGAAGCCTTATAGACGGTACTTATATTTTTTTCAGTAATCGGCAATATGCATTAGAATTCTTTTAATATTTGAATGATAGCCATCCAACCATCAAACTACTACAGAAGAATAAAATGAAAAAGGCTTCTATTTTTATAAGTAGTACTGGTATCCAGACACTCCAATAAGTTCACCACTGAAATTTTCCATAAGAAAACCTTCGCTGGATAAGGCACGAACAATTTTAGCAATATTTGTTTTAATTACAAACTCAGCTCACTAAATACTCTCATTCATAGAGCAAACATTTATAGCTCCTCTTATTTCAGCTTTAATACAAATAAATATGATTGTTAAAGAAATCATTTAACAACAATTACTTCCTGTTACACTTTAAATTCTTATCCCCGCAGATATCTCAATAGAGAATACCCAATTTATTTTACCGCACCAACAGCTAATAAGGAAAAGTTTAGAGGGAAACAAACTAGCAAATGCAATAAAGAAATGGTTAAGTTTATCTCCAAAGATATATCCTAGTCTAAATGTGCATTTGTAATTTAAATAAATTCGTGCACTAGATTCCTTCTTACCCAAACACCTAACAAGATCCGATCCCATGATGATGTCAGCTACAGTTTAACAAACTCTATTTGTTCATTAGATGCTACCCTCATTTCAGCTTATTCCATTGCACTGGTAAAATGCTCGGTGAGCCAGAAATAGAGCAACTTGAGACAATCACACTAATAATAGACACATTTTAAAACTTGATAATTTCTCCATCTCAGATAAGTGTATCAGTTCAGATTACGGCCTACATACCAAACCCATTCATAATAGAGATCAATCTGCTGAAGTACCCCTAATTATAGCATATGAATTGCAGAGCACTTTACCGGTTCTATATATATTTTGATTTTAAATGTTTTCTAAGTTTTTCTTAGTTGTTTTAGCTGGCTCCCATTTGAGTACAATTTTTTTTATAAATAACAAAGTTAAGTTTTAGCAATGACAACAACACTAACCTTTAAGAAATAACTAACCTTTAAGAAATAAATCATAACTATAGTTATGATTTCTTGATCTTTGTCAAACTAATCTTTCTTTATTCTGAAACATTTGAATAAATATTTCAATAAAAATTGTTTTTACCTGCCTTCTTTCTCCTTTTTATAAACAAACCTATATCTCTCCTTCTACCTCCTCAACCTCCTCCTGCTGCAGTTGTCTTTCCATTTACCACATTTCTGCTCTCTCCACCTCAACCTCCTCCTGCTGCAGTTGTCTTTCCATTTACCACATTTCTGCTCTCTCCACCTCAACCTCCCCTTGCTGCATATTATTAAATAGAAATGAAAAATGATGTACTTTCAAAATACATATTGTTTTTCTGATACTTTTTAACGAATACTGCAACTCGTATTAACCTTGTAAACTTTATAGGTACCACATATATCCCGTCTGCCTATATATGGTATATATTCGCATATACTGTATATAAGGTATATAATATATCATTAACTCCACTGTTCTCTCACCGGAGATTTTCTTTGTCTCTCCATTCTTTAGGGAAAATATTTTTCCCATTTTCTGTTAACAAAAGAAAATAGTTCGACATTTCCAGCGCTAGGTATTACCTCATTAATTCAAAATAATTACCAACAGAATTACCAGAATTACCTTCCAATAAGAAAAAAATGAAACTGGTCAATAATCCATTTGAATATAAATTGCATATTTTCATTGAATTTACAGCATGATGATCATTGGAAAATGATTTAACTGGTTACATAAAAATGGCGATATGCATTTAATTTCAATGTAGCTTCATTAAGCAATAATTAAAAATAGAAACACCAACGCAATTACAAACAAAATGATTTCAAATGAAAAGGATATTTGTTTTTAATTCTAATTCTTTTGACGTATTTACAAACAAGTCATTATGATTTACTCATTAATATGCATGTGTATGTTGACAAATAGATTTATTTAGTACATTTTTCTGAACAGGACATGTATATTTAATATTACAAAATCTGTTTATTTTTATATTAAATATTCATATAATATGAATCATTATTTTAATAGATATAAATGGTATTATATATATTATATAATATATATTAATATTAATGATACAATTATCAATGATACAATTATAAATGATGATTTTATTAATACTAGTACAGTACCTGTTAATGAATATAAATTATATTCGAATGAAAGTGTGTATTATGGATACACATATTCTGATTAAACAAAAAAGTCTCTCAAAAGCCAATATATAATTTTTTTTTTAAATGATAATTATTAGCGTTAATATTATTATAGCCCGTAGTCATGATACTGCCACAAATGATTAGTTTTTTCCTTTTAATATGTATTTCTTAATAAAAGTGAGACACATGGACGGACGTGGCTCTTATTATAGTACAAGTGTAATTTCCCGTTAAAATAACGGTCATCGTTGATACCAATTTATTACCAGTTATTGAGTAACTTTTAATGAATTAAATTATTAATATAAATTTTCTGCATAGTCTAATTATTAATCTATAGATAAAATACATTTAAAAATTGAGTAAAAACAGGTGAATTTAAATATCAAGTCAATATATTCTCGGTGTGTATAAATACCAAATAAATAAATAAATAAACACACTAAGGAAACTATTAGTATAGATAGATATATTGAATAGTGCACCAATATAAATAAATATATTGCAATACAAGATATCATGGAGGTTAGGTGGAACTGATGGCAATTAATTTCCTTTGCTAAATTCCCCAATAAATCGAGATGACAAGGTGGAAATTTCAATTAATTTAAACTGGACATTTTATACCTTTACATCACTTTGAATTGAATTGATTGCGTTCTAAATTAAAATGTGATTAAATGCCGATTTTTCAATATTATTTGACCTCTATTCCAACTCATTGGATGTTTTAATTAGAATTCATTTAAGTAACGCTTCAAATAAGTAATCCGTGACATCATTAAGTTTAATTAATAAAGTTCTTGAGCTGCATCTTGGGGTACATAATAAACTTGACGTCAGCAAACATGTTATTTGTTGTTAAATACAATCTAACTTGTGATGAAATACAAATGAGATTTGCATTTACAAATCGTTTTGTATGCAATTACGAATAGATGATTTCCCTCCGTGCAAAATAATATTGCACGTTTAAAAACGTATCTCCCTGTAGCATAACGTGATAATTTATTATATATAATAAAAAATTTATTTACTAATAAATAAGCTGATGAAATGTAATTGAATATACAAATAAATTGAATACAGTTAAATATACAATTGAATTGAAATACAAAAGAATGTATTTGAAATATATTATTTCCAAAAACAGATTCTTTAGTCCCATAGATCCACAAAAGAAAAAAGTAAAATAATTGAACTGCATAAATATGTATGGTAAATATCAGAATAATTAAAGTTCAATAAAAGTAATTATACAAGACCAAAGTTTATAATTAGAGACTTCATTCTTTCTGAAGTATGATTATCCCAGGAGTTTAATTTCCCTAGGTTACTAATTTCTTCGTTTCTTTGATCCTCTAACGAATGATGATCCTAATTATAGAGGTTCACAATTTTAAGAGTTGAATACCACATATAGAGTGTTCTGTGTACTGTAAAAGGCAGATATATGACTATGTATAGATATGATGTGAATGATACTTGTCTCGTATTATTATTATGTAGCTCCTTCCAATCATATTAATATATTTATGGTGAAGTATTATATTTATTTAATAGATATCTTGCAAAGAGGTTAAGATACCCTATAGAAGACAATTATTTAACTTATCAATTCATATAAGATATTATTAACATTCAATTAGTTTAGAAAGAATTTTCGCGGTAAATACTTATAGTCACTTTGCATATTACTCTCCGCCTCTTTCCGTAAAAAGGGGAACTACTTTAACTGGATTTTGAATCCTCTTCTCCGTAGCATTTTCCAAAAAATCCTTTATATTTAATTTACCATTGGAAAAAGTTATTTAGATTCTTTTTAATTTACAAGAACTGTTTTCAAGATTATTAACTATTTAAAAATGATTTGATTTTTTCCATTTCAACTCTATTCTGAAACACTTTTTTCTTCGGTTTTCTGGTACCAAACCCAATTGGTGTTTTAGCATAAATTAGCATGAACAGGAGATGTTTTCACCGAGGAGACTTGTTGTTACGAAACAACAGTTTGGAGTGAGAGAGAAACCAAACAGAATAGATAAATGTATTTAGTTTTTACTATAGAAATGTAGTTGGAAGTGGAATCTCAATTTCATTATATTTCAAAAGGAATTTAATTACTTATTACCAACTTACATAATAATTAATATAATCAGCATAAATAGGAAAAACTATTTCATAACATTTTCAATATGATGCAACTGTCAGAATAATATTAATAATTATATGTACTGAATATGTTTTCTACCATTAAAAGCTCAATTGATTTGTTGTACCATCGATAAAAAAATATAATAATATTATTAGAATTTAAAACTTGGATATGAAAACATTTCTTCAATAGATATTAATAATTAGTGATAAAAGAGTTTACTGTGTAGAGATAGCCAATTTATTTGCACGGTTCATCTTTAGTTGGTTGTTTGTTTATTATATTTATTCCTTAATTCATGCAAAATAATAAATAATTATTGATCACTATTTAGTATAACCTGAAAATACAATGAAAATAATAAAAATTTGTAACAACGAAGAAGCAAATCAATCTCAAAATAATCTCGCCAAATTTAATTGTATGGCTTCTTTAATAGTCTATTGTAAATATATTCGATGTTATGCTTTTAATAAATCAAATACTGGTTTTGGCTACCGTAGACTCATCCCTATTACCTATAAACATTAACACATGTATGCCATATGTGTTTAGTCCTCATTACAATCATATTTATACCATGAAAACATTTTGAGACCTCGCACGATACGTTATACACAGGGTTTTGCTTGGGGCCCAAAATATCGGTCCGGAAAATTCGGTCTCAGAAATTTCGGAGGGGGGGTATTGGGGTGCACACGCACCCCAATACATCTAACTGATAATTTGTTATTTATACCTACGACCGAAAGTTCCGAGAGCGAATTTTCCGCTCAAATATCATGCTAAATAAATGTCAAAACATGTCAAAATTATTAATGTTACATCTTGTTCTACATACATCTAGTGTAATTGATGTGAACAAGATCCACGTGTTACTCATAAACTGCGTCCATCGCTTTATTGCAGATCACTATTTTGTGAATAATTTTAATAATATTGATCGTACAGTAGTGAAACTTTGGTCACTGGAAGATTGCTTCTAGGTTAGTATCTTGCTGAAATATTTTTTGAATCCATGAAGAAATTGGAAAGTTATGAACGAACGTTTATGTATTTTGAAGGCATTTTAACTGTCCATCGCTTTATTGCAGCTCAGTGAAAAGGCCAAAAAATGGGCTATTAACTTCTACCGAGAGGGTAAAAATTGTAACAGCTCCTGCTGAAGGGAAGACTCTTCTATATTTAGCTAATGAATTTGGGAGGGATAAGAGAACCATAGTTTCTATTGTGGAAGAACCCTACACCAACCCAAGGAGAGATGAGGGTACGAGGAGAAGCATCTTCCCCTCGAATTATGCGAAAACGTTAATTGGCCCGTTCCGAGTACCAGAGGGTGTAAACCTAACAATCCAATCCTGCATTGCCTCTTTTGTTGAGTACTTGTTCCCTTGGCCTAATAGTTTGCAATTATCTCGTTGACAAAAGATGATTTTCTTGCATTACTTCGCACAATCTCATGCTTGAAGTGTGAGAGAGACTATCATGACTTGATTGCCTTGTTCTCTGGTCTTAAGCCCCATTGAGCATTTCTGACCGTTTCATTTGAGACATTACATCAGGACTGTTTTGACGTAAGACCAATGACAGCCTAGTCAAAAATGGAGGCGCTAGTGTCATTTAGCTGCCTTATGACCTGCCTGCGTATTTTTCGCATATTTCGAGGGGAAATTCTTTTTCTCGTACCCTCATCTCTCCTTGGGTTTGTGTCTGGATTTTTCAGAAAATAAACTATTGTTCTCTTAACCCTTCCAAGTTATAAAGCTAAATATAAAAGAGTCATCCCTTCAGCAGAACCTGCTACAATTTTTACCCTCTCGGTAGAAGTTAATCGCCCATTTTTGGCCTTTTCACAGAGCTGCAATAAAGCGATGGACAGTTAAAATGCCTTCAAAATACATAAATTTTCATAACTTTCCAATTTCCTCGTGGATTCAAAAAATATTTCAGCAATATTTCACTCATATTAATACCATGTGTTACTCATATTAATACCATGTTTACTCATATTAATACCATGTGTTACTCATATTAATACTTTGTGTTACTCATATTAATACCATGTGTTACTCATATTAATACCATGTGTTACTCATATTAATACCATGTGTTACTCATATTAATACCATGTGTTACTCGTATTAATACTATGTGTTACTCATATTAATACCATGTGTTACTCATATTAATACCATGTGTTACTCATATTAATACTTTGTGTTACTCATATTAATACCATGTGTTACTCATATTAATACCATGTGTTACTCATATTAATACTTTGTGTTACTCATATTAATACCATGTGTTACTCATATTAATACTTTGTGTTACTCATATTAATACCATGTGTTACTCATATTAATACCATGTGTTACTCATATTAATACCATGTGTTACTCATATTAATACCATGTGTTACTCATATTAATACCATGTGTTACTCTTATTAATACCATGTGTTACTCATATTAATACCATGTAATACTCATATTAATACCATGTGTTACTCATATTAATACCATGTGTTACTCATATTAATACCATGTGTTACTCATATTAATACCATGTGTTACTCATATTAATACTTTGTGTTACTCATATTAATACCATGTGTTACTCATATTAATACCATGTGTTACTAATATTAATACCATGTGTTACTCATATTAATACCATGTGTTACTCATATTAATACCATGTGTTACTCACATTAATACCATGTGTTACTCATATTAATACCATGTGTTACTCATATTAATACTTTGTGTTACTCATATTAATACCATGTGTTACTCATATTAATACCATGTGTTACTCATATTAATACTTTGTGTTACTCATATTAATACC
Source organism: Caprella mutica (assembly GCA_947561585.1). NCBI lineage: Eukaryota > Metazoa > Arthropoda > Malacostraca > Amphipoda > Caprellidae > Caprella > Caprella mutica. Next base: position 93,992 of record CANNZV010002300.1, on the reverse strand, counting down.
ATGTGTTACTCATATTAATACCATGTGTTACTCATATTAATACTTTGTGTTACTCATATTAATACCATGTGTTACTCATATTAATACCATGTGTTACTCATATTAATACCATGTGTTACTCATATTAATACCATGTGTTACTCATATTAATACCATGTGTTACTCTTATTAATACCATGTGTTACTCATATTAATACAATGTAATACTCATATTAATACCATGTGTTACTCATATTAATACCATGTGTTACTCATATTAATACCATGTGTTACTCATATTAATACCATGTGTTACTCATATTAATACTTTGTGTTACTCATATTAATACCATGTGTTACTCATATTAATACCATGTGTTACTAATATTAATACCATGTGTTACTCATATTAATACCATGTGTTACTCATATTAATACCATGTGTTACTCACATTAATACCATGTGTTACTCATATTAATACCATGTGTTACTCATATTAATATCAATACAATATATTACTCATAGCAGTACGCGGTACAACACATATCATTGATATGTGTTTCTCTTATCAATGGGAGATGGAGATGAATCAAGAAAAAGAAAAACAATACAGTTCAACAAGATTTAGGTAATTTTCGGGGCCGTGTTCAATAAAAATCTAACCAATTGAACATCAGGTGGATAAAGGGGGAGTGTATTGTTTGTATTTTGTGACGTGTTGTTTGTATTTCTCTTCTATGTATCACCTTATCCTTGTAGATATGAGTGATACATGGTTTGTTATGTGTTCCTATTGGTATCACTATGAATAAATCATTGTATTTGATTGAATGATACATGGTATTGATATCAATAACATGTGGTATTGATATCAATAACATGTGGTATTGATATCAATAACATGTGGTATTGATATCAATAACATGTGGTATTGATATCAATAACATGTGGTATTGATATCAGTAACATGTGGTATTGATATCAATAACATGTGGTATTGATATCAATAACATGTGGTATTGATATCAATAACATGTGGTATTGATATCAATAACATGTGGTATTGATATCAATAACATGTGGTATTGATATCAATAACATATGGCATTGATATCAATAACATGTGGTATTGATATCAATAACATGTGGTATTGATATGGCATTTATTAAGATGGTTTTTACATCGATTCCACCAAGATATTCATACTATGGACTTAAGATGTTGATAGTAAAGGTGAATCCTTGAAGCCTGTAACACTCAAAATATGTCTCCGTTGTTATGTATCATAACATTAGCTCTGTACTCAAATAACGAAAGTAGAGCTATGAGAATAATCTTGAAGACCATTTTTTAAATATTTGTTAATAAATATACTAGAAGAAAATAGATTCAATTCATAGGAGTAAGGAGGTAAGAGGAGCTAAAATTTGCGATTTAAGAAGGTGAGCGTTCAAGTGTATAGTTTTTTTTAAGACATTATTTATTATTTAGTTTAAAAAGAAGACAATACCAAGTGCATGGTAAAGTATTTTGCAATGGGATACCTTGTAATCGCCATGGGTCACTTTTTATTCAAATATTTAATACTTTTATTCATAATATATCTGGTGAATCAAATAACAAAAATAACGAAAGAAATTCAATCATAGTAAACAATAAATTATTTTGGTAAACAATAAATAATATAATAGTTATTTAAACGAAAATTAGGTTGTTTTAATGCTTGAATCTATCTCACAAAATATATAATAATTCATCTTAAGAAGCTATAACCTTAATTATTATTATCTCAATATGTTTCATTTTTAAAACTCACCTTATTTTTAACTATGAAGTGTAACTAGTACACTGAAACTCGTGAGTTATGAAGTAATGGTTACTTCATAACTCAGACCCACTTCATAACTCAGAGCCACTTCATATTTCTGGGACACTTACAGTTCTCTATGATTAAAATAGAAAACTGAAGTTTTTGAGGGATAACTAGGACGAAATCGATGAGGTATATCGTTTTCTATAATTTAAACATAGAAAACACTTCATAACTCAGGTCCGTCAATACTAAAGTGCTTCATAACGAAGAACTTCATAACTCAGGAGTTTTATTGTAGTTTCATTAGATGAAGTTTTAGTTACCGAGCTGTGTCATGCGTACACAAAAATGCACTCAGGCAAATGAAGAAGATGTGTGGACTTGTAATTTCTTAGTCAACCAATTCATGTGATTGAAAAAACATAATTAGTTAACATTTACAATAAATATATCAATAATGAAATGGGCCGACAAACTATAGCAAGGTATACCATGTAGGGTGAATACTCGCGCAGTTGCACACGGGGCGAATCTTGCGCACCACACGTTAAAAGGGCTATGAACGTGCTAGCACAATAACAAAAATAGTCATAGAACGGTTCAAATATGTACTAACACTGTATAAAATTAAAACAGTTTACAGGCATTTATTCATAGATAAAAAAATTACATTTAAGACCATATGAAAAGTACCTTGTCGAAAATTCATTTTACCGAATTGCCTTAAAAAATAAATTTGTCATAAAAATATTTCTATCGTAGATAATGACCTGAAATTTTAAGTGCATGATGATCATAGACTTAAATTGCCTCAGTTAAAATTACAAGGTTCTAGAATTTCTATTTTTCTAGTTAGCGGAGTTTTTCGAGCATAACTATTCGCCCCACCTTATTTTGCATGGTGGGGCGAATATTGCGCAATATGAAAATTTATTTTTAAGCCATAAAACGGTTTTTAATGCCTAATTTTACGCTATATATGTATTTCTTCACTATTAACTAAAAATATACACATTCCACATATATTTCAGCTAATAGGTCGAAATATGAAATTGTAAATCAGAGTGAATTAAAAAGTCATTAGTCTTTTTTGTGAAATTTATAGTTAAACATATCAAACGCCACTATATATGTTTTTCATTTTGCTAATTATCTATAGTTATATAATCTTATTATTTAGTTCTTTTTAATAAAATCTAAAATATTAGGTCTAAAATGACCAAACGACTGCATCGTACAGGGAAAACCAACTGTGATATCATTATGCTTCTAAAAGTTGCAAATCAACTTTGTACCATGTTGTGAATAGTAGCTTCGTCGAGCTTGTCACTTCTGTGAATTGTCATATAATTGGGAGTATTGCTCGAATAAAGAAAATGACTAAGGATGTTTGTGCAATGTTGTAGACTCGAAGAAATACTTAAAATAATTCAAAATATAGCTAAACACATGAATGTGATCCACACTTCAATGAGAACTATCATCACGAAGGATCTTCAGTTGTCTCCCTACAAAATGAGAGAACACTAAGTCCTCATACCTCTTAAAAGCAAAAGAGACTTGAGAGAGCAAAGTTTTCATTCTCAGAGAGCTGAAAGCGGACACGATAAGGTATGAAATAACTTTTTTCTAACGAGAAACTCTTCACAATTAAAACCAACCCAATTCAATATTCATGTTCAGAATATATCCAAGATTGCTTCTATCTCGAAAACTTGGAAGTCTCCTTTGATTTTCGTGGAAAACGTGGTATGATTTGATTGATGAAAAAAAAAATACTCCGAAAATCAATCATTTCTCTTCCAACAAGATGGTGAACTTTATTACTACACAAACAAGACACCTGATTGGTGCTCACGTCAATTGCCAAGATTCTGTTGCAAGGAAATTTGGCCTCCTCAACGCCGGATTTCACCTCAATAGATTACTGAATGTATACAAAAACCTGTTATATTGCTAATTCAACAGCCAAGTGGCCAAAGAAGCCGTTTTTTGTTTGAGGACGAGGAACCTCACGGGTAAATCATAGTGTAGACGCTCTGTGGTCACTAGAGCACCTGACTGATATCCCCTTCTTTGAATAACTATTAAGGCTCACGTTGGTACTATTGACAATGAAACTGCTGATTTCTTAGCAAAGGATGTAGCAAAGATCTTCTGCGCAGAAGCTGAACCGTTGGTTTTTGAAAAACACCAGAGGAAAAGGGGGATCAACTTACCTTCTTGTAGACAGACCAAATAGCTCATCCTCTTTGAAAGAAGGCTATTGTTAATAACCCGATTGAAACTTCGTCTTTCTCTACAAATTCTAACAGTAATACTTGCCGACGATCTGGTCTTCGCCCAGAAACAAGACCTCATATTGTTGTGGAATGTTCTACTTATTACAAGACTAAGGACACAACTCTGGATGAAAACTTTACTACCTTCATAATATTATTATGAGTCTATGACTCTCAAATTCTCACACATTTTAACATTTCTTGAAAGAATTGGAAGACTGGAAGATTTCAACGACTAGCCTCTAGGACTAGGACTCTAGGGGATTCAGTACATATGGACCCTCTCTTGAACTGGGTATCTCCCCGACTTTACAACGGCAAGTAAATATTCCACGTACCCTATAATAGATGTACGGAAAATCCATTTGCTTCTATATTCTTATAATCGTAATTTCAGAGAGTTAAAATGAAAATGTCGAAGTGTAACAGTATTTTGAACAACGTTTTAGATATGCATGTTAATTCCGTTATAGATGCTATATTTGACACCTAAAAAGGTTTATTACCTTCACAAATTGTGGAAGGTTATATTTTAGGTCTTCGATCAAATTACTTGGAATTTTGTGGGACGATCGATTGACCAATCTCTAGGAACGATCTGGCAAAATTTTGGGAGCGATCCGGTCAAAGCTCAAGGACTTAAATAACTCAATAATTCGAAAAGTTTTCAACCAATTTGGGACGATTGGTCAATATCAAGGAAAGGTTTCGTAAGTTTTCGGAAGCGATCGTGTCAAATATCAAGGTCATTTATAACCCAAAATTATTCTTCCAAATTGTCTGAAATTGGGTGGGACGATGCTTCAATATTCAGGAATCATTTGGTTATATTTTGGGAGCGAACAGGTTTAAGGTCAAGATCATTTATAAGCGGCGACAAAGGTATGCGTTCTATGAGTGCCCGTCATCTAGTTATTTACTATATTTATAGTTACATTATATATTATAGTTTCACTTAAGATAAACTAATATTACAAGCATAGAGTTATCCTGAATAGAAAACAACTTACAAGACTTCACACCTACATTCTTCAAACTTTACGTAAAAACGTCAAAAAAAGTTTGTCTCAAGTTTTTAATTTAATTGTGTATGCTTTTAAACACATTGGAATTATTTCTAGTATCCAGACCCTCAATAGTGCTATTTTTCACCATGAAAAGGAATTAATGGGTGCGCAGATATTCGCCCCTGTCGCGCGCAAGAATCGCCCCACCAAGAACGATTTCAATTGCGCACTACTTTCGTCAATAACTCAGATTATATAAATGTTAATTTTTTTTCCTTTGGATGGTGTATAGAAGGCCTTAGTGCAGTTCTTCATTTTTAATATTAATCGTCTATCTGCAAGTTTTTTAGTGCGCAAGATTCACCCCTCCCGACCCTACAATTTAAATCGTATACTGTTATCACCGGACATTAAATTACTTAAAAATTTGAAGATTTGAAATTATAAATGACTAAATTTAGACCGATTGTTGTAGTGAGTGAACAGCAGTTGATTAAAATGGAATAACGATTAACCTATACAATATGATATTCAATTTTATTAATTAATATTTTATTAATTCACAATATTTAACTATAGTAGCTTGTAGCACTTTGATTATTTCTAAACAGTTCTACTGCAAACGAACACTGAGTGGAATCGGTAATATTTTAGGCATATATGATTCATAACTATTTTAAGGTAGCTGTGACACGGTTAATATCTGATAATGAAATGGCAATGATATTGAAATGTTAATGTGGAATTGCTTGTATGCAGGGAGGCTGATCTTTGATTAAATATTAGCTATTGATTAGCGGTAACTTCAATTGTAACTCTTCGTCGGTCTCTAATTCTTACCGAATATTATTGTTATATTTTTGAGCGAGTTTCTTTACTTTCTTCATTAAACTTATTACTAATTTTTGATGTTAAAACAATGAATGCAGAATTTTTAATCGATATTATATTAATCAATCATTTAATAAGATATAACTATAGTTAAGCTTCCAAATTTTCATTAGAACTATTTGCAGCCTAACTTTTAAATTACTGCATTGTTAAAATATCATTAAAGTTGTATAATTAATTATTAAAGATTGAAGGTTTATATTCACTAAATATTTCTATTAAAATTTTAATTCGTATTATAATTATTTATTGAAATTAATGATCAATGCAATGGTGATTATGAATGATTTAATATTTTTTTATGTAATTTAACAAATGATAATTTATGATATTTAAATATTCACCAACAGTAAATCTTATCAATAGTACATATAAATCACATTATTTTGATGTGAATATTTTCTTCATATTCAATAATAGTATATAATATATTTTTATTATATTTACAACATAAATTCACAACAAAGTTATACATTTGCTATGTTATTTAATGTTCAAGTCTTTATAATTCTAGCATATTTATTTTTGTCTGCAATAGCCTATTAGAAGTATTATTTCGACAGTTGCTGTGATGCAAATTATGCATAGGTAATTAGATTTTAATTTAATCGTTGAATGGAGTATTAAACATTACGATTTAAATTACAATGGGATTGTTGACTCAGTTATAATTAATATTTATAGGAAGCTTATTTTACATTTCTACTATCATTGAAATAAGTTTGGTTATACGGTGTATGGCAAACCTCAATTGCTACATTTAATAAATAACTATTCTGATAATGATGATAATGATAATGATAATTTTATTGAAATAAATTTTTGAACATATACACATAATATAATGCAAATGCCTTAATGAACAACACTTCAAAATCAAATATATGTCAAAATTAAAATCAATCCTATATTAGACCAAAATTATTGGTCTTTTAGCCTTTAAGTCTTTAGGTCTTTCTAGAACTAAAGAGGTCTACATGTTTGGTTAATTTTAATCAAAGGAGAATGTTTTGAAGTTTTTAAGCAGATATGATATCTTTAAAAAGTTTACCTTTAACGTTCACTATTTATATAACTTTTCGCAAAGGAAAGTTGCAGATTAGCTTGTTTTAATGCTACAGTTTTCTATCTGTAATGTAATGTTGCATTTTCTTTATCTATGAAAGCTTTCAGATCTTTCAAATTGTAAGTCCTAATAACGTAATCTCTTTCTTTCAAATATCTCATAAGAAAAAATCCATGTGCCCAAGTAACATAACTAACACACGAAATCAAAAGTGTGTTTTGAAAAGTTCTTTTTTTTTCTGTGTGTGCTGGTGCACCATCTTGTTAACCACATATCATTTATATTGTCATCTTCCATTTCTGACATTACATGTTCCTGAATATATTTTCGAAACGAAGCTGCTATACCAGTCACAGTTTCTTGTTTCTCTCCTTCAAAGAATATAGATAGGTACCGATAATTCTCTTGCACTTCATACCACAAGACAGTAACCTTTAGACTCGATTAAGAGAAGAGAGTTGGAGAGGTTTATGAATAAATTAGTGATTTAACTCTCCAGTCTCCACTATTTTGTTTGTTTGCATGACCATTGAGGTGAAAATGCACCCCATCGGAGATTATCAGATGCCAAATGAAATCACCAATTGCAACTGTAAATTGCCGGAAAATTGTTGCTCAGCCCAACCATTTCTGCTGATCAGTAAATTCTACTTTGTCAGTCAGTTAAATTTTGTTCGATTTAGAATTCGAATAAAATAATCTAACAGAAAGTTTTTGATAGTTAAAATTAGCACGCAGCCTAAACGAGGAATTTCTTAACACTTCTTCAACATTTTTATTAACAGCTTCACATTGTGCTGTTCCTGGTATTCCAAATGCTGAAATCGTTACACTGTTATTGATAATGCAATCACGGTATGAACTGCTTCTTGCATTGCAAATTCTCATACAATCTCTTTGCTCAGCTACAATAGAACCATTAGGAGACAGGTAAGTTGTTCATTTCTTGTACGTTGTCCTTCTATATATTTGAACAGGGTTTATTCAATTGGTAGTGATTCTAATTGTATTGATGAAACTGTATTTCAGAAACGTAACATTTAAAAATCAAAACATTCTCTGTCGCCTCAAACCCGTTTTCTTTAACTTTCAAAGTTTCTGCGCAATTTATTTTTAAAAGTATAGGATGTGCGCAACGTGTATTAGATAAATTAATTGTTAACGTTTAAATAGATTTATTTATATTACTTGATTCCATATTTATATCAGTTTGCCATCAACAAAGTAAGTGTTTCTGCCAAAGATTTCCATATTTGCATTTAAATGACATAAAGTAAAATGAATATTTCCATTTAAAATAGTTTATAAACTGCAGATAGATATTCATCGTCTTTTAACATCAATATATTTTTGTGAATATATAATTGAATTGAATTTTATTGATTGGTATAACATAATATTTCGAATTGAAATCTTAGTTTCAATAATATTGTGAATATTAATTAGGTAAATAAATAGCCAATATTCTATTCTATTTAATCTATTTCTGTTATAAAGCTTTTATATAACATATATTCCATATTGTATCATTAAATAAATCATTATATTGCAATCAGCTCTAAGTGAAGAATTTCAAAAATAAGATCTACACAATAAAGTAATTAATGTTACAACGGGATAAAACTTATCCAACATCATTTCTAACATCATATTGTAATTATTCATTGTACTGTGGGTAGTTTGGTGTCTCCTCAACACTGAGTGTAGCTGAGATCATCAATCACTCTATCTATGCCAGAAGAAGCCTTATAAAGTGAAGTACTTTGGTAAGGGACTGCAGAGGATTTGGATGTGGAGCATAGCAACGATCTACCTAGTAACCTCTCTAGATCTAGTACATTTATTATCATTTATTATACCTACCAAGTTACCTATCTAGATCTAGTACATTTATTATAGCTACCTAGTTACCTATCTAGATCTAGTACATTTATTATAGCTACCTAGTTACCTATCTAGATCTAGTACATTTATTATAGCTACCTAGTTACCTATCTAGATCTAGTACATTTATTATAGCGACCTAGTTACCTCTCTAGATCTAGTACATTTATTATAGCTACCTAGTTACCTCTCTAGATCTAGTACATTTATTATAGCTACCTAGTTACCTATCTAGATCTAGTACATTTATTATAGCTACCTAGTTACCTATCTAGATCTAGTACATTTATTATAGCTACCTAGTTACCTATCTAGATCTAGTACATTTATTATAGCTACCTAGTTACCTATCTAGATCTAGTACATTTATTATAGCTACCTAGTTACCTATCTAGATCTAGTACATTTATTATAGCTACCTAGTTACCTATCTAGATCTAGTACATTTATTATAGCTACCTAGTTACCTCTCTAGATCTAGTACATTTATTATAGCTACCTAGTTACCTCTCTAGATCTAGTATATTTATTATAGCTACCTAGTTACCTATCTAGATCTAGTACATTTATTATAGCTACCTAGTTACCTATCTATATCTAGTACATTTATTATAGCTACCTAGTTACCTCTCTAGATCTAGTACATTTATTATAGCTACCTAGTTACCTATCTAGATCTAGAACATTTATTATAGCTACCTAGTTACCTCTCTAGATCTAGTACATTTATTATAGCTACCTAGTTACCTATCTAGATCTGGTACATTTATTATAGCTACCTAGTTACCTATCTAGAACTAGTATATTTAGCTTTATGTACTCTTCACATCCATTTTATGTACTCTGCACATCTATTTTATGTACTCTGCACATCCATTTTATGTACTCTGCACTTCCATTTTATGTACTCTGCACATCCATTTTATGTACTCACATCCATTTTATGTACTCTGCACATCCATTTTATGTACTCTGCACTTCCATTTTATGTACTCACATTCATTTTATGTACTCTGCACATCCATTTTATGTACTCACATCCATTTTATGTACTCTGCTCATCCATTTTATGTACTCTGCACATCCATTTTATGTACTCTGCACTTCCATTTTATGTACTCACATTCATTTTATGTACTCTGCACATCCATTTTATGTACTCTGCACTTCCATTTTATGTACTCACATTCATTTTATGTACTCTGCACATCCATTTTATGTACTCTGCACATCCATTTTATGTACTCTGCACATCCATTTTATGTACTCTGCACTTCCATTTTATGTACTCTGTACATCCATTTTATGTACTCTGCACTTCCATTTTATGTACTCTGCACTTCCATTTTATGTACTCTGCACTTCCATTTTATGTACTCACATCCATTTTATGTACTCTGCACATCCATTTTATGTACTCTGCACATCCATTTTATGTACTCACATCCATTTTATGTACTCTGCACATCCATTTTATGTACTCACATCCATTTTATGTACTCTGCACATCATTTTATGTACTCACATCCATTTTATGTACTCACATCCATTTTATGTACTCAAATCCATTTTATGTACTCTGCAAATCCGTAAAACTTACACTCAGAAACAGAAACACTTGTTTTAAATGTATTCATGAGTATATTTTATTTTCTTTCTTATATTTATACATTAATTTGAATATGAATATTTGTTGTAAATTTACTTCACTTTGCATAGTTTCTATTTCAATAGAAATCTAATTTGTTTCCTTTGTTGCCAAGATACTTGCTGAACGAGTGAATAATAATTATAAAACTCTTCGGTAATCTCTCCGAGCATTTGGCTGATAGTCTCCGCGAGTCTGAGACTGATGTAAGTGTCAGTCCCGGCCTGAGAAGACATTAGTCATCCCTCAGTCTCTTCCACAGTAGACAGGACTGAGCAACTACAGGATTTATGCACCCTCTTCATAGGGATAATGTTTACCATTTCTAATCACTGGGTAGATTAATGCTGCAGATCACCATTCGCATTTATATTACCATTTTATGTTAACTGTTGGTAAATGAAAGCAAATCGTGGTTAGGAATTATTGAGATGAAAAATTATACAGGCTCACAATAATAACTGTTGTAATGTAAATATATGTTGAAATTTGAATTATAGTGAGGATTTTAGTTCAGTTTTTAAATGTTTAAATGCTAGGAAATTCATGAACTATGCAGTTTAAATTCTATAAAGAAAATATTCTCTTTTCTAAAGCCTCTCTTTTTTCTTTTAGGAAATTGGTTGGATTTTTCTTTGTTTCATATATTTTTTCACACGAAGGACAGTTTGTCAAACAATTTGCTGCATCGAATGTACGCAGTATATGAATTGATAGGTATGAAAAGTATTTTTTAGTCTGACATTTGAATTTATGAACCCATTAAGATATTTGTTATTATCATTAAATTACTTTCAAAATTTTTATAGTAGAATCAAAAAACATATACTATATTCATTATCGAAACTATAAATGAATTTTGGACGTAAATTATGTATTTAAGTATAAATGTTATATAGCAAAATTCGATTATCTAGCTAAATAATATTCATTTATTATCAATTAATTTATATCCAGCTCCAATAATAATATATTTTGATAGTTAATCAATGTTCTATGTTACAAACTAACTCACCTTCAAAATGAAAAAAAAATATTGTTACCATAATGCAACAAAGAATAACTATTTGTCTTGCATAAAACTTTTCATAATTTTTTTTTTTTCTACATATAAAAATATTTTTCTTAGCTTATTCCAGTATTATTTAATAATAATTATCAGACATAAAATATAAGTAAATTAATGTGTTTTAGTGACAGAAACTAACATAAATTTTGTCATTTATAATAAAACTGATTGAAAATCAAAATAATTCATTATGTACCTTTTTTAATTTTTAATGTTATGAACTTATGATTCATAAAAAATAGCCTAATTTTCTCCAGCCTTACAGTATATTTACCTCCTATGCAATTTTATGGACACTAAAAATAGATCAAAGGAATTTTTATTTCACGAGAACAGGAATTCAATTCCCATATTGAGAATTGAATTCTTTGTAACATCTTATTTCTTTATCGTCAGAATAATTCCCATTAGAAATAACCTTAGTAAGCTTACCAGGTGAGAACTGTTTAGAATAATAGCCATTATTTATCGTGAATATAAATTACTCTACTCGAAAGCTTCATATTTCAATCTCTTATAAATTAAACAAACAAACTTCTCAAATCAAACAATCTATAAATAAACAAAATGTTACATTGAATTGAATACGACTCTTTGATTGCTAAAGAAATGGTAAACAATGTAAATGACTGAATTTAATGAAGAGTATTCTGATACCAAATTTATAGACTAAGAACTCTATAATTAAATCTTGATGCTTATTAAATAATATAATAAATATTTTGATCAACTATAACAATAGGAAAATAATATAAAATATGAATTATTTTATATTACATATTATCTCAATTAATATGCTACTTATTATTTTATTTTATTTATTATTTGAATATAATTTATTATTTAAATGCTGAAAGGTTAGTTTAGTTTTAGAAGTGATTTTCTGTATAATTTAAAATTAGTTTAAAAATTATAATATTATTTATTTTGGTGACAAATAATTAATAAAGCAATATTATTTTAGCCTCCGATAAAATAGTTTCTAAAAGGTAAGTAAAATATATAAATATATTAAATATCTCTAAATATAGATGGCATTATCTCTCCGATAAAGTAGTTAATAGAATAACATGAAATTATGAAATTAATTAATGTAGGAAAAAATTATCATTATAGTAACACTGATATTTCAGTGGAACCAGCCATAGTATTTCAGTGGGATTAGATTTACAGCCTGGTACTGTTTAGACCAGGTTAACCATTGTGAGCCGAAAATTGTCTCCGAATTCTACTTGTGTGCCTGTTTGGAAAATACTCCGTTGTGAATTCCAACGTAGAGCTCAATGCTGGCTGTACACAGGGGCCTTCCTTGGATGGACAAATTGTACTTTTTGAGGGTCCCTAGATCCTTGTAACTCCTTGTGACTCTCCATCTCTCCCCTACTCACTAACTCTCACTCCCATTCTCACTCCCTCTTTTTTTTCTCACTCACTCTCACTTTCTCTAATAAGGTTAGGTCTATTCACTTTAGTTTGCCTCTCTTGTTTAGACATTGTGAGCCGTGACTTCTTCTGCATACAAATCAGAGAGGAATTTACTTAATTTGTTTGACGAAGTTGCATTGGAAAGAATTACGATGAGTTACTGCATTTATCTCTGAAAGTAACGAAGTTGTGCTTGACTATTTAGAATCTCTTTATCGTTCATTATAATAGTTAAAAGAAAGTGACTGTGGATGTTTCAGTGTTTGAAATAATGTTTGAAATATTTTCTATATATTTGAATTTATAGAAAACAAGTGTATAATAATGATATCTCAATTTTTGAATATTTATATATAGGTGTTCATATAGAGCTTGGTTCCCACTAGGCATGGATATAATAACTCTACAAGGTATCACCGCAAAAGAGACGGAATTGAGTTTCTTCTGCGCAGCCCCTGCGAGATTTTATAGACTTTCCATTTTCTTTCCATTTATTTATGCAATATAAAGCAATCAGAATAATGGCTTATAAGATTTAATAAACATACATACTAATTAAATTAACATTAATTAGTTTCAATATTTTTCCTTCGGTTCAAAATTAGTGTTATGTAACAAATAGTATCAGGGAATTAATAATACCATGGAATAAAATATTTTACAGGTCATATATTTATATAGATCACAAGAGTATAACTTTAGAGGTCCTCTTTCTCGAAATAGCATCGTTTAAACTCATTTTCTCGCTCTTATGACGTCACAAAATACTCCCGCACTGATATGAGGGTTGGAGAGTACCATGTGATGAGCCAGTGGCACAAATTATATCGCGTCTTGTAGAACAGTTAATTTCTTATTTTAGGGTCACGTGACAGACAATCTGGCGTCAGTTCCACGGAGTAATGATATAACTGAAACAAAATAGGGTTTTACACCGTCGTTCTCACCGTCTCGCAATCGCTTCAACACTACCTCTCTATATTGCATATCATAACCATAGAGTTATGATATACATATTCTATATCATACTATAGTAAATTTTGAATTTTATAATTTTAAGATAAAAAATTTGATATAAAAACTAAAGTAAATATTTCAAAATGAGCATGGAAAAATATTTCAGATATTTATTTTTCAGAAGCAGTTCTGTGCCAGTTTGGAGCAGGAATCAGGACTATCATCGTACGACAGTGGGACTAGGAATGAGTTAATCGTCAGACCCGGAGGAAGGAACAGGAGATTGGCAGTGAAGCGAAGATTTGCACAGGAGGAGGTTGAGGTGGAGTGAGCAGAAATGTGGTAAATGGAAAGACAACTGCAGCAGGAGGAGGTTGAGGTGGAGTGAGTAGAAATGTGGTAAATCTAAAGACAACTGCAGCAGGAAGAGGTTGAGGTGGAGAGAGTAGAAATGTGGTAAATGGAAAGACAACTGCAGCAGGAGGAGGTTGAGGTGGAGTGAGTAGAAATGTGGTAAATGGAAAGACAACTGCAGCAGGAGGAGGTTGAGGTGGAGTGAGTAGAAATGTGGTATATTGAAAGTAGAGTTAGGAGATTCTGATGCTGAAAGAGAAGTGGAGGTAAGAAGAAAGGGAAGAATGGCAAGATGTATTGCAAGAGAGGAATGAACTGGAAAATGGATAACAGAAAAGATTTCAGATGAGGACTTAGGGTACCGCAAAAGTCACAGGTGTGAGAAGATGGAAAGTTAAGGACTTGATGAAGCTACACAAGAGAAGAATAGAGAAAAAAAATAGAAGAGGAGGAATCATCGGATAGAGAGTGGGTGAGAGATCTAAATCGCGATATCATTTATACATCTCTTAAATCTCTTCCAGTAGAAGGCACAGAAATTGCTAATGATGTGAAGGCAAGAACAAGAGAGCGAGGAGTGACAAATTGGAAGAAGATAAATAGAAGACGAGAGATTTTAAAGACTTTATTAAAATATATTATTATGCCTAAATTATTTGATTAGTGGAGGATTTATCTTTCATTATGACTGTTTTATCTTTTGATAAGTAATTTTCTGATTATTTTACTTGGTGTTTATGGTTAGTTATACTTAATTCTTCTTCTTCTTCTTTACTTAATTAAGGCATATACATTATACAGTTAATGTAAAAGTGACTTATCATTATTTAATACACTAAATTTTTATTGCTTCTAAGTGATTATTAAACAGTTGTAATTTGCATGTATAAACAGTTCCAATTGTTTGTAGTTTAAACACCGTTTATACTTAGCTTACATTTCTATTGTAGGAGGAAATGTTGTATAATTACATCAAAACTGTTAATTGCAAGAAGATCAAATATAAATTTTCATCATACATTTTCATGTATAATAGCAGATAATTTCTTCAAGGAAATATTTTAAAACTATACTTTAAAACCGAATATCATCGTTATAACTTCTGTACTTTGCGATTTAAATTCACCTCATATGACCATACTGACTAACATTTATTTCAAATAACTCTAGTACGTCAAGTACATTTTCCACAGACTGGACCTTTGCATCTCCTACATCGCTTTATTCTTTTTTGCAGGACTTTCCAGTGTAGGTCACAGAACAGTTCACAAGCCGTTTGATGTTGAAGGCTTCTTGTCGAAATCTGATTCTTCATTTTACCATGAAATCTGTTCTTGATATTCTAATGGCTATTTATAAGCTCTCTGTATAGTACCATTTCAATAACTGGATTACATTTATAACATTATATTTGTATCAGACAAATTGAGTAGCAACATTATAGGAAACAT
This sequence comes from Caprella mutica, assembly GCA_947561585.1. Taxonomy (NCBI): domain Eukaryota; kingdom Metazoa; phylum Arthropoda; class Malacostraca; order Amphipoda; family Caprellidae; genus Caprella; species Caprella mutica. The sequence continues at coordinate 78,164 of CANNZV010002300.1, read as the reverse complement.
GCATTGGCCACTTTTATTGAGTAACTTCTTGCCCTTTGATCAAAAATATCCACTTCAAACTTGGTTTGGGTTAAATAATATATTCAGTGTCTGGCATTTTTTAGGGTCAGTAGAGATAGACAAATCAGTATGCACATTGCTGAGACCTCATATTATGCTAGTTTTTGTCATTCTTGAGTAGCGTCGTAGTGCTTGGAGACGTCATGGAAAATTTTATATCTGGGAGAGTTTCTCGTCTATTAAAGTTCATAGTTCCTAGAATTATTTTCCTAATTTCACTGTGAAGGAGTTGTTTGTAGTAACATTCAAGTTTTTACGAGAAAAGGGTCCATAAGTTGAAGTTTTTATACTCTGACAATGATTGCTGTTTGAACAAATTCATTTTCCAAATATTTAGTCATGGCAATCATAGCAAATCAAAATTATATAGGGTTGAACGGGGTAACACCGCGCATATCCTTTTTATGGGGTATCACTCCGCACCTCTTATAATTTCAAAACCACTTGTTTTAGCCTAAATCTGATTGCAATATCATTTCAAGCATCCTCTTTTCTCCCTTAAACATCATGACGCACCATTATCCTCTTAGTATTTCTAGAGCTGAGTCGCGATGTATGTGGTGCTGTCAAAACGATCTGAAAAAAGTTTGCACTGGTGATTTTTAAATCCCGCAAACTCTCCAATAACTCTAGAACAGAGATTTATAGATTCATACCGTATTAACATGTTAAAACAAAAATTAACAGTTACATTATGTCAAATTTTCAACTTCTCAGTTTTAACGGTTTTCCCGCCACAACCGTGCACAGTTATACCCATATATTTTAGAGGTAGAGGGGTATCACTGCGCATCATCAATAACCAAATTTGTATGTAAATAAATATAAAAAATTATGAGTTTTTAGCTCTCAATAAAGTCATAAATATTGAATAAGGTGTTATTTAATTATAAATTTGATTAACAATAAACTTACGATCGTAAAGTAACTATGCTACTTGATGGGGGGGTATTAAAATAGGGGGAAGGGGTATTTAGGTGGGGGTGAGAGGTTATTGAATTAAAATATTGATTAACAATAAACCTACGATCGTATTATATTATTTGATATAAGTAGTTAACTAGTTGCGTAAAATTTAAGTGTTAAATTTGTTGTAGATTCATTAAATATGTGTTTAAAAAGTAAGGGACAAGTAGATTGGGTAGAGGGCATGTAAAGAGAGAAACACAGACATTTAGATGGGGACAGGGGGATTTAGATGGGGGAGAGGAGGGAATAGATGGGGGAGAGGGAGGAATAGATGGGGAGAGGGGGATTTAGAATGGAAAGAAGGGGATTCAGATAGAAAGAGAGGGAGATTTCGATTAGAGGAGTGGGTGATTTAGATGGGAGCAGATGGGGATTACATGGGAAAAGAGGGGGATTTAGATGGGAGAGGGGGGATTTAAGTGGGGCAGATAAATGCTAAATTTATGCAATGCGCAGTAATACCCCTTCATGTGCGCAGTGATACCCCTATACACCACTAAAAGTTGCGCATAAAAAATTGCCAATGATTATTTCATTTATTTTGGTATCATTTCGAAACTGGTTGAGAACCATCCTCATTCATGATCATTTCATCACGAGAAAAAGAGTTTCTCTATTACATTTAGTTTTTGAGTAAAAACAGAGTTTGCGGGATTGTGCGCAGTGATACCCCGTCCGACCTGCCGAATTACCTGGTTCACTAGCTATGCATTGAGTGAAATGATATCGCGAATTTGCTAGAAAGAGAAGCTCATCAATAGTTACAAAACACTTGCCTTATGATTAGTCCAATAGTGTCGCTATAACAAATGTAGTTATTTCTTCGTCTGTGAGCGTTCTTCGTATACACTGGTTTGGTTACTTAGTTAGTAATGAGATGAGCTCAACTATTTTCTTGCAAGTCTTGTTTGACAATATCAGACATGTCAATTCATATTCTCAATCTGACAGCACTCAAGTTCACGGTAGAATGAAATGTTACGAAAGCGGATTAAAAAAACTCGATGGGCTTTTGAGGTAAGTATTATAATAATTCACTAAATTTGTTCACTAAAGAACAAATTTTAAATTTTTCATGAATATATAGCTATTACTCATAATTTCTAAGGTTATATATCAACAAATAATTAAATGATAAAGATCAATGACACGACATGGGCTAATTTGAAACTAAGGAAAGTGACAGATGAGTTCTAAGTTTGCTGCAGCAGGAGGGAATAGTCTGTTTATTTGGTAACTTTTGCGCCAGTCTGTTTGATAAACGATGACAGCGACACCTTACCAAAATAGCAAACTGTTGAGATTAGAGCGCTTCTGTTTAGGGAAATCGAACCTATAAAGCTAAACAAATGATTTGACAGAGAGCAAATTAGACAGCTTCTCTGATATAATCATTCGGATTTGTGTACAGTTTAGTATGTTTCTTTGAAATAAATTTTTTTTAAATAAATGTAATTGTTAAAGAAATAATTCGAGACAATTGATATATTTATTCCTACTGGAAGACGTTTCAACATACATTATAATAAAATTTTATATTCATCAACTTCAATGTTGAAAATTGGAAAAGAATAATTATTGGATGATGTTATATGTATTAAAAAAAAAATTCGAACAAGCTTGAGAGAACATAACTGTTTTTTGTGTAAATGCATATATTGCAAAATATTTTATTGTATTTTTCAATGATTTCAATGATTTTCACTGAATCATTTCTATTACTATAGCCAGTATAGTGAATCATAACAGTACAAATAATTATTGTACAAATAATATCATTATAAATTTTATTTAATTTGTATGACAGATAAATTTAACATGAAATCTTATACACCATTTAAAAGATGTAATTAATTGTCAAAGTATTTATAATTCTATTAGTTTTATTCGATGGAAAAAGAATACAAAAACTATTACCAATATATTTATATAACTATTAACAGCATTTGTTTATTTAACCAATGTTTAAGAATCAAAATGAACTTACTGAAAAAAAATAACATTTATTTTGTTATATCAATTTATTACTCAAATTGTTACCATAGTTGAAATATTTCATATAATTCCTATTTATACTTGCAACTGTTTAATAATCACTTAACTAGAAACAATGAAAATTAAGTTTATTGAATAATGGTGAGACTCTCTTACATTGCTTAAAGTAGTAGGTATAAATAAAGAGACTATAATACTCCTTCTCTTCTTTAAAGCATAACAATAAATAATTTTGAATGAGATAGTTTGATTTATTCGTATTCTTTGAAATAGGAATTGTCAAATTATTTATCATTCCAATAGTAAAATTCGAATTGTATATGTAATTTCTATTATAAATTGCCAAATGTAAATTCATTTGATGTTAAATCCAAAATGTAAATTCCTGAACGTAAACTCCATTATATAATTTCTTTGCAATGCAATTTTTACAGTCTAATTGAGGATTTAAATTATGAAATGTGAGCAAATACGGGTACTAAAGTTCCACCTTTCGATTACAAAAAGTAAATAATAATATTCTCTTGTTTACTAGTGTAAATGATTCATGAAATGCAATTACGAATAAAAATACTTTTACAATTTGTAATTCAGTGAGTTTGGCATAATTATGTATTTACTTTGCATTTAATTTAGACGAATTTCACTTCAATCATAAATGGAAAATGTATTTTCATTTGAGGATCAATCATGCTTGAAATTTTATGATTTTATTCATTAACATCAATGGACTCAAATACGCTATCTATTAAATTAATATATTAGTGTACAGTTCCTTGCTTTCAAATTAATTTACATTTAATGATAAATATGAGTTGTTTAAATAATTTATTATCATATATGCAACCTATTGATCTAAACTCTGAAGAAATGAATATAAAAAGATTTTTCATTTTAGATATAAACTAAAGGAATCTTTATAATTCATTTATACATAGGATTCTTCTTGCATCAATTAGCATAAACTTTTATATTTTCTTTAATATTTATTCTATTTGAATTTTGTTGGTCTTAAAATAATTTCAAGACTTTAGAATTTTATTCATTAAATTATACGCATCAATGTTAACTATTCAAGAACTTAACGAAAAGACAATAGCAGCTAGAACAGCATTTGGAATAAAAATTCCTTCAACTGCATTCGCAGGATTTTCTTCAACTTCTAATATTTTCTGATGAAGTACATTTCCATATCCAGGGTGGAGTAAACACTCACAGTTGTCGTTACTGGTGCACTACTAACCATCACTGGACTGCAGAGAAGTCACTTCATTCACCTCGAGCAATCAAGTGGCTGACCATATAAGATGGGGGAGTTTTCGGTCCGTTTTATTGTTTACTTCAACTTACTTGTGTGTAGGTTTGTTATTTTAAAACTTCAAAAAATTGTATTTACAACTGATGCTGATTTTAAGAAAAATATAAACCTGTTGGATATTTCTCCTCTTTTCACATCCTCCTTTTACAGAAATTAAATTAAATTCAAAATTAAATTCATTAAACAATGTGCTTATAATAACTAAACAATTAAATTTATAACTAGATAATCTGAATGTTCTTTTTTCTATATAATCATTCGTATGCAAACAGTTTTATACAACTGAACCTTTAACATCTTGAAGAGGCAAGCACTCTTACAAGTCACGTACGTAGGTATCATCAATTTTAGATTAGCATGTCTGCCTGAGAAATGTAGCGTATATGACACCAATCTCGAGATTAACCTCATTGGAGTGACAGATTTTGAACGAATGGAAAATGTATCTACAGCAGAGATTTCAATTTCAAAATGAGAATCTTCTGACAATTTCCTACCGGTGATCAAACTGCAAAGAAAACTGTGTGGGGGAGTGATTGTTGTGGCGATTCTAAAATAGATTGGCATAAGGAGAAAAAAATCAGGGATGCTATTTTATAGTTAATAATTTCATTAAAGATTTTAATCTTTATATGAAGAGTCTATGCTTTTAATTTTCATAGCGAATATTTTAACATAATACTGTAAATAATTAAGTCAATGAAAACATGGTTTTTCTTAATAACTGTAAATATATATAGATTACATTGTTTGTGTCATCTTTTGATACATGATCTGGAATTTTCATTAATGGTGTGCAGACGTTTCTTCGAAAGTCGTTTCGTCAACAGACGTTCCCAGTAAACATTACAATGTTGGGCCAACGTTGGCCCAATTCAGAACGAAACTCAGGGCCAACGCTGTCATGCCGGTCTCGGTGTATTGGACCAGCAAAGACCCGACGTTGGCCCATCTCACCGATGTCCACTGGCCCCGAACAGTATAACCATGTATAAACGACTTATTGGTATCGGCAATACTTAACGTTGCCGATGCCATGCATCTACGGCCATGACTATTTTCATATAACAGGTGTATTAATTAGACTTCTAACAATGTAGTACCTGTCCTACAAATACATTTTACACATCAAAGTAAGGAAAAAAATGGAACAGTTGCCAATTCAAACTCAAACTATATAATTTTACTTACGCTTTTTTAAACAAAAAATAATATTTCTATTTAAAATTGAATAGAAAGCATAATTTTCAATGAGAATAATTATTTCAAACGAAAAAATAACTTTTCATACTAAATATATGAATTAACTAGCGTCCAAGCTCATTTTTATGAATGATATGAATAAAGTGTTATATTAATAATTGAAGGGATAACAGGTCTATTTATACTAAGTTGCCAGAAACGGCTACAAATTTCAAAGATATACTTAATTGAGGATATAGAATTGGCTATTTGGTTTGATTAAAGTTGGAAGAGATCGTTTGCACCTAACCTCTCTGATATTCTGGCGATAACTGCCAAATAGAACTGGTACACCAGTGTAATAAATATACTGGAACATCAAAAAATCACTGAATTGGTTAACCAATGTTTTCCTTCATTGGGCCAGTGCTGTTTGGCAACCGTTGGCCCAGTGTCGTTTTCGTTGCATTGGCCCAGTGTGTAATAGCATTGGCGTGCCAACATTTACAAACGTTGGCTCGATAGTGCAATGTTATCAGGGTTTCGTCGAAAGACGTTTCGTCGACAGGACGTTTCGTCGACAGGACTTTTCGTCGACAGGACGTTTCGTCGACAGGACGTTTCGTCGACAGGACTTTTCGTCGACAGGACGTTTCGTCGACAGGACGTTTCGTCGACAAATATTCGTAAAGTTAACACATTTTAATGTTTCAAAACATGTACTGTAACAGAATAATGTATCAAACGATAAAATTACAAAATAGAATAATGGTAAGGAGGGAAACTATTGAATAAATTTCATGAATTTTTCTACTTTGATACTAAACAGAAAACAACTCAATAATAACATATTTTTTAAAGTAATTTAATACTTTTGGGTCGAGTTACGTTTGTGATTTTTGAAATTTAAAACAATTTCCTTTCAATAGTTTACGTTTCGTGATAATAAGATCTATACCGTCGGATTTGTAACTGACAAGTCATTTTCAGGTGGTAAATAATGCCCACTGTTCGACTACTGTGAGTGTTTGGTAATTGAGTGGTAATCCTAGATTGAATGGCAAGATTTTATTCTAAAAAAACTCACCATTGAATGTTTATCGCTATTTTAGATCATTGTTATACCAAGACAGATGGTTTGAAAAAAGTAGTTATCAAACGGTATATAATTTTCAAATTTTGATCATTTAAAAAATCTAAAAGGCTCCAAGAAAAATATGAGTTTGTTACATAATATTGTACAACTAATGTATTAGTATTAACAGTCTCAAATTACTCGAAAAGACACATTTACCCAAGCCAACATGGCAAGATACTAATAGGCAGTTATGACACGAGGCTACTTATAGACAAAGAATTAAATGTAAGTTTTGCCTTGTAGATACAATTTTTCAAATTACTTTAAAATAATTTGGTATTATTGAGTAGTTTTTATTTAGAATTAAAGTAGAAAAACGCTTGAAATTTATTTAATAGTTTCCCTCCTTACCATTATTCTATTTTGTAATTTGATCATTTGATACATTATTCTGTTAAAGTACATGTTTTGTAACAATAGAGTGTCTTAATATCCCTTTTACCAAAATTTGTCGACGAAACGTCTGTCAACCTCATCAATGATTACTCACTGTCGCGTTATCTGTGTAAATAAGTAAAAGTTAATCGAATGTGAGATAAATGTAATGTAATATAAACTATTTCTAGAATTAAAATTATGAGTATTTCACGCAGATATCTAAACGTTCTTTGGAATTCAAAAGCCGGCGACAAAGACATCTGAAAAATTCGATCTATTTGTCACTAGATGACGCTTCTCAAATTTAATTTTCCTTTATTTGATATATAGTATTTAGATACAAAAAATATTTACTATTGCGTAATTAATTTTGCTGATTCCATTAAATAACAAATATTATTAAACGCAAGATTATAGCATTTACTTAAATTATATATAACTTGAATATTTGCAATAAATTCTGAATTTCATGTCCTTTTTATTAGAGAAGAAAAAGTAACTCAGGTTAAAACATTTTATATCATTTGTATTTAGAATAAGTTTAGTAACAACAATTGGATCATCCATCAGCTAGGCTGATAAATAAATATTTCTATAAATAACTAAAATGGAATTGATTGTATACCCACTAGTGAATAATTTGATAGGTATTCACATTTTTTATGATAGTAGATTTTCAATTACTTTTCTGACAATAGTATTTTCCTCCTAAGATGAAAATTAATACTTTTGTAGTCTACAGTATTATATATTTCTTTCAAAAGTTTCTATTTACACAAAGTTGATGCAAATCTGGATTTAGTAATCTCCGAAAAGTAGCTTCGATTTTCCATAGCTTGAAATAGATTATTTACTGCTAGAATTTCTATTGTTTGCCGAATATCGGTAAACAGATCATCAATTCTTTGCATACGATTTATCGGATATCAGCAAACTGCCAAGGAGAGAGAGCGATGACGATAATACATCAAAATAACCGTCGATAAATTCTTCCCTTCTCACAATCGTCTCTGGGGACTCAGTGCAGAAAAGTATATTGCCATTATTGCCAGTCAGAAGCTGTGGTGGAGAAACATCAACTAAACATTATACTATTTATTATGAACTTAGAAATGAAAATATTCATAAAATTGAGACTTAATATAAAATAGTATAGAATATAAAGGAAGAGGACCCGGTTCATGGATGTTTGTGGAGCGTGACCTAACGTTTCCTTTTTGTGGTATCCTCTATAAGATAAAAAGATTTGGATCTAAATAACGTATTAAAACAAATTCGTGAATATATCTATAAATTATTCCAATTAATTAGAATATTCCCAGTAAATTTATGCGAAATATTGCCAATTTGAAAAAAATGATAATAATAATTATTTATATATATGTGAGAATTAATTATACCGAAGAGCCAGTAAATAAATATTAATATATGCATGTTTGTATAATAATATCTCACTCTAAATTTGTCTAATTAAATACTGTTTTTAAAAATCATTTAAGCCCATTTTATAAATTCTGTCTAATTGCTTTTGGACCTTTCTAGGCAAAAAAAAAAGAAATTTTAGTATTTTGCAATTATTATTTTACTTAAAAACGATCCGAAAAAGCGGATCGAATATCGTTATTATTAAACTTTAAGAAGCCATCAGAGTCATAAATACCCCACTATGCATAATTCTGGCATCCGAATCTTCAGAAGAACTATAATATTATCCAAAATATACATACGTAAGCATGCAACCTGTGCTTGTTGTTCACAGGTTAAGTTCCTGCTAAAGCATAATAGTATTCACTGGCTTTGCCTCCACGTCCATCACTCCAAACTGAAGCATGTCAGGAGACCCGAACACAGGCACTGATTGATACACGACACAATTAACCTAACATAACAGTTTGCTGTGGACTAAATCATGGGAATTGTTTTCGAGTGGAAGAGTGCATTGTGAACTGTATTGATGTCAACAGCGGTGACATATGCAAATATATTTAAATTTTATTTACACTTTTATATTCAGTTAATTTATAATTCATTGATACATGGTTTACATTTACTTATAAGAAAGCCTATATTTTAGAGTATGTTTCCTCATTCTAATAGAAGTAGTCAAACAAACAATTTCTTATAATCAGAGTTAAGAAATATATATAAAATTTATTTCAAAGAATTAACAATGCATTGGTCAAATCTACCGACATTTGGTATCGATGGTATTAATTTTAATTATATTATTTGAACTCTTAGTGATATGAAATACCGATTTACTGTTTAATTATAGACAATTAAATAATTATAATATCATAATGGTTTCTTTCATTTGAATTATTACAATTATGTTTTCAATTTAAATTGCATAATCAAGCTATAATAATTCTGCTTCTAAAATAACTGCGTTCTGTGTTCCTAAAGATAGTTAAATTATTAGGCTAATATTTCTGGCAAGTTCGGTCTTGGGATTATTAGTTTCGAGAGCCGAATTCACTGTTTTACAACCAATTAGCATCTTTAGAATGAGAATGAATTCGACACTTCATTAGAAAGGAACATTGCGTGAAATCGTACATCAGCTCAAAGTTTCAGTCTCCTGTTATCGTGTTTATGAAGAAAATAAAAAAATGAACTAAGACAGTGAGTGAGGATAGGAAGATTAGAAAAATATATAGGATGTAATTTTTTTTATCTATTGGAAAATTGTAATCAGTGATTATAATGAATGATAAAATGGACATGTATCTAAAGATTATAAATGATTAGACTAATATTCAATCCTAATTCATAATAAATATGATAAATATACAGTCTATTTATTTAGTCTGATTTAATTGAAAAAAATTCTAGAGGAAAATGTCTGAAATTATATAATTGAACGATAAATTAAGATCACTAATTTCCGTAATTTTCAGTCTTGGATATATAGCTTACAAATACAAACTTCCATACATTTAAGTATCATCTGTGACATGTTTTTAATTATTTATCAACATTTACCATTACGGAATATGTGAAGTGCATTTTATTAACAATTTAACATAATATCCGTCTTGGAATAATACTGATAATTTCTGTCTTTGTAAAATTGAAAATAATTTTGGATTTGAACAAATTTTAAAGTAAGGATCATCAAGTAAAATTTCATCAATTGTATCATTATTCAAAATTTTCATACGTTTCTGATATTTATTGAATATAATTCCAATTAACTTTGAAACTCCAATCCAAACAGTTGTTTTATTGCTTTAATCAATGCTTTAATCTGTTTTTATTGCTTTAATCAATGCGTTAATCTGTTTTTATTGCTTTAATCAATGCGTTAATCTGTTTTTATTGCTTTAATCAATGCTTTAAATCTGTTTTAATTGCTTTAATCAATGCTTTAATCTGTTTTTATTGCTCTAATCAATGCTTTAATCTGTTTCAATTGCTTTAATCAATGCTTTAATCTGTTTTTATTGCTTTAATCAATGCTTTAATCTGTTTTTATTGCTTTAATCAATGCTTTTATCTGTTTTTATTGCTTTAATCAATGCTTTAATCTGTTTTAATTGCTTCAATCAATGCTTTAATCTGTTTTTATTGCTTTAATCCATGCTTTAATCTGTTTTTATTGCTTTAATCAATGCTTTTATCTGTTTTTATTGCTTTAATCAATGCTTTTATCTGTTTTTATTGCTTTAATCAATGCTTTAATCTGTTTCAATTGCTTTAATCAATGCTTTAATCTGTTTCAATTGCTTTAATCAATGCTTTAATCTGTTTTTATTGCTTTAATCAATGCTTTAATCTGTTTTTATTGCTTTAATCAATGTTTTAATCTGTTTTTATCGCTTTAATCAATGCTTTAATCTGTTTTTATTGCTTTAATCAATGCTTTAATCTGTTTTTATTGCTTTAATCAATGCGTTAATCTGTTTTTATTGCTTTAATCAATGCGTTAATCTGTTTTTATTGCTTTAATCAATGCTTTAAATCTGTTTTAATTGCTTTAATCAATGCTTTAATCTGTTTTTATTGCTCTAATCAATGCTTTAATCTGTTTTAATTGCTTTAATCAATGCTTTAATTTGTTTTTATTGCTTTAATCAATGCTTTAATCTGTTTTTATTGCTTTAATCCATGCTTTAATCTGTTTTTATTGCTTTAATCAATGCTTTTATCTGTTTTTATTGCTTTAATCAATGCTTTAATCTGTTTCAATTGCTTTAATCAATGCTTTAATCTGTTTTTATTGCTTTAATCAATGCTTTAATCTGTTTTTATTGCTTTAATCAATGCTTTTATCTGTTTTTATTGCTTTAATCAATGCTTTAATCTGTTTTAATTGCTTCAATCAATGCTTTAATTTGTTTTTATTGCTTTAATCAATGCTTTAATCTGTTTTTATTGCTTTAATCAATGCTTTAATCTGTTTTTATTGCTTTAATCAATGCTTTAATATTTTTTTTTTGCTTTAATCTATGCTTTAATCTGTTTTTATTGCTTTAATCTATGCTTTAATCTGTTTTTATTGCTTTAATCAATGCTTTAATTTGTTTTTATTGTTTTAATCAATGCTTTAATCTATTTTTATTGCTTTAATCAATGCTTTAATCTGTTTTTATTGTTTTAATCAATGCTTTAATCTATTTTTATTGCTTTAATCAATGCTTTAATCTGTTAATGAGAATTTTGTCTAATAATTTTATTATTTTTAAAGTTTGAACCATCAATTAAGTCGTTGTAATATTCACAAAAATAAATAATAGAATATATGAAAATTGAACTGTTAATGGAGAAGGGTTCAACAAACAAAATAATACTTGAAAGAAAACTGTACCTTTAATAGTTGTTGAAATATGTGAATTTAAAGATGGGTACACTTTTTCGTGGGTCACCCTGTATATAAAATTCATATTTGAAACAAACAAAGAGTGTACAATCTCTTTCTTCAGTGTCAGGTTAGTGATTCGTAAAATTGTTGCACGCGAAGTATTAAAACTTTAATAGCAAATAAAACAATATACACTGAACCGAATAGTTCCGAGACCTTAGTTCTATAATATTACGTGATAAACATAATATTATGTAATGTAAAAATGATCTTAGACCTACGTTCTAAAATAGTACATAATAAATTCATTTTTTCCGGAACAGAAATCGTAAGGTTTATCATATCTGTCGTTTTTGTTCGTATCTAAATTAATATTGATGATATCTATACAATTTATAGATAACTATATTTATAAGTGTCGTTTCATATTAAATGTCATTCATTTCCATATTTTGTTTGAATAAGTAACACAAATTAATTCTATTTAATTCTTAAATATTGATATTGTTTTAATAATAACCTGATTTAAATCGAACAAATAATCAATCAATCATAAAATATTCGATAGTCGAATAAGGCTACTTTAAAATTAATCAACTATATATACTATCCTGCTATGCATATGATGTTCATTGTTCATGCTTGCAAATCCAGTACAAAAAGCTTAAATCTTTAGTTCTGCCACATATAATATCATTTCCATTTCTGTGCTACTGATAATAAACCTGAATTTCAGAGGTGTAATTAAATGTTACTACAGAGTGTATAATATTCCGGCAAAGGGGACAGGAACTGATATTGTGGACAGTGAAAAGCTAATAAAGTTGCTTTGATCCCTGAAATACATTGAAAAGGTAGTCTGGTTTAAAATATATGTATAGAAACTTAAATTGTATTAGCTCAATCTTATTTCTGAGCTTATAATTAAAATTCAATAAAAATTTTTTTTGACAAATCACGAATAATGAAGAGAGATTACAAATTTAAATATTTAGAGCAAAAATGTACATAGTTAAATTTATATAAAGGATCTTCGATCATTAATGACAACACATGAGAAACATAATTATTTTTGAAAGAAATGCTATAAATAACAAATCATATAAATCAATACAAATATTATGACCTGGTTTTAAAACAAAAATGAGCAATTCAATTTAATAAAAAATGCTGCCGAATATCATTAATAATTAATCTTTAAAATATTTAACTATATTAGTTTCTTGTTTCTAATTTGGGACTTCTTAATTTATATTGAAAATATTTTAACCTTTGAAAGGATAAAATAGATAAAGGTTTCATTTTACCAATCTGAACTTGTTTTGCTGAATGCCCTGTCGAAGTTATGTACACTTTGTAACTATTGTACTTTCTACGAATTCGGGTCAACAAAACATCATTCAAAATCTTCAAGTACTCCGCTATGTTTATTTTAAGTAAAACTTCGATGAAATGTTGAGGCATCACTTGACACCGTTGCAAAAATCATCACAGAAGCAGAATTTTTGCTCTTGTGGAACTTCTGAAGGGTCTCATGTAAAAACTCGTTGTTTCATCCACATCAACAATGAAGTTTGTCCATCATCACAAATGCGAAGATGTTCTCATTTGTTTTTGATATGATTGAGAAGCTTTGGGATCTTTCAACCATGGTGGCTCTTGAGCGAACAGAGAGGAGGTTTCAGTATCTACTAGTGTAAAACTTTATTTCAAGGTCTCCATTGACTGCCCTTTTGATGGCTCTGTGGCTAGCATTGCGTCATTTGGCCAGTTTTCAACATTGACTGAATTGGGTCTAATTAAAGTATATGTATGTACACTTAGAAAAAAAACACACTCAGGTGTTTCACGTTTAACATTAAAAGTTTTCTCACAAAATCGTGACACTTAATTGCATCATCTACGATTTTGATACACTTATGTTTCAAGAGCATTATAGCATTGCAGTGTGATGCACTTAAAATAAATTTACTAAAATTTCTTCCATTCATTTTAACGAAGGATAATTAGAGACACCAAAGTGCATCGCACTGAAATACTTTCAAGTTCTTCAAACATACAAGTATATCAAATTATAATTTATGCATCATGTGTCCTAGTATTTTTAAGTGTATTTATTAATAACACGTGTAATATTTACAAAAAAAAGAAGATATAGAAATAGAAACACACACACATATATAAGAAAAACTATTTTTTGTTTTATATTAGTTTATTCACTGCACTACACCATTTGTTCTTTTCTCGCCCTTATTTCACGTCTCATTGAGTTCCCTTTGACGAAGCTTCATGTTTCCGTTCGCCATAACTCCAAGTATTTCTTCTTGTCATCAATATATCCTGAGAATGTCGTAGCGTCTCATTTCCACCAATATGTTTTTCTCTCAAATGACGCGTGAAAGCACGTCATCTATCGACCGCGGTGAAGCTGTCGTCGAATGTAAAGACTCTAACAAAATGATTAATAGCTAAACATTTCGCTTGAGATGTGAGTTGGAATGAAATGTTGCATTTATTACACTAAAAGGTAAATATCACATAACTTGAAGACCTGTAATGAATAGGTTTTAAATACCACCTCACAATATTTGTTGTGACACAATGATAGCGTTTGCCTCTTTGATAGAATAGATGCCATAAAAAATCTACCGATTATATTGGACATGCCATGTTTGCTGCAGGTAAAAAGGCCCATATAGTAACCGAGAAACAAGAAATAATAAAGATTAATTTTACAAAGTGTTTAATCTGCTATGTGTGTATGTATTCGACTAATTGATATAAGATACTTTAGTAGGACTTATGTAATTAGCCAAACTTATGAAATTGTAAAAAATTAAATTTATCAGTGAAAATTTATCACTCAAAAAAGACAAAATAACAAAAGAAAACTGTTTACTAATGTTAATAATTTTTTTAATTTATTTGCAATCAAATAAATTGGTTGTAACAAAATTACAAATTGTCTCTTATTAATTATAAGTTTTTGATGATAAAAAATAGAATTACTTAACGTGTCAGTTTGAAATCTCATGCAGAGGGTAAAAAGATTTCTCAACAACGAAGAACCTCGCATCCATTTTCACAATACATCTATAGGTCTATAGTCCTTCACCAGATGAATTCTAAAGACCAAAGAATAAGCCTATAGAGAAACTATGACAGCTAGGCATTATCGAAATTATGCACCTTGCCATATTGATTATTTTCTATCACTTTTGTTACATTGCATTAGATACTAAGTTTGATTCTCCCTCTTCGTTGAAGTATTTAAATAAAGTTACAATACATTTGTTAGAAGAGTTCTAAATTTAATAAAAATAATTAATATTGAGATATAAATTAAATTTTAAATATTGATCTTCTTTCATATGTCTTTCATTTTAAGTACAGGAGATGCCTTACAAATTTGCCTCATCGCTAACAAATATTGTCCATTTAATATCATATTATCTCCCATATCGATACAATGTAGGTTGATAAGGTACATATATGACAGTATGTCCGAATACACCAACACTGTTTGATGGTTAAGGTATGTCCGAATTCCCCACATCAATGAAATGCAGGTCCAGATTAATAGATGATGTTGAACCATTCAGAAGATCATTCTGCTCATATTCTATTGGCAATTTGCAGATTAATTTATATGAAGCGAGAGGCTCTCCAATTGCAGTTCTAACTCTCCTAGTGCATTAGTTATAGATTTACTGATTTTGGACAATAAAGGAGCTATACTATATATTGCTATCTGTATTCGAATCCTAGATTGTTCTTGAGATTTGCCTTTCGCTAATATTTAATAAGAAAAGCCAATTATTTGTTCTTTTCAACATGCAAATTCGTTCCCAGTTTATATTGCCGAGATCTATTTTGAACTTTTTACAATTTTCAAATAAACCTTTAAGCTTTAGTTATAGTTATAGTTAATAATAACTATATCGAGTTATAGTTCTAATAACTATATGGAGTTTATAGTTCTAATAACTATATCGAGTTATAGTTACTATTAACTATTTGGAACTATTGTTACCAATAAATGTACGTGTGTATAATTATTGTCATATTTATGTGATTTAAGCATCAAAAGCAATTCAAAATTCTTTAAATACAGTATTGTTACATAGTTTTTGTGTTTAGGAGTGCTGCTGCCAAAAGCATGCGTTCATTTTTAATTGTTAAATATAATCAATTTGTATGCATAATGGATAAAATTGTTTTTCAAAGATATTAATAGTTTAAAATTACATAACAGTAAATGGTAGCGAAAAGATTCAAAAGTGTTCTTTTTTTTCTGTAAAAGAACCAAAGCCCCAATTAGCCATTTTAAGTCTCCGGTAATTGTACGCATGTATGAAAAATGGACTGAAAGTAAATTGAATCTGTTGCAATGCTTCCAACTGTTGAACAAAAGATCCAATCTATGCATTACATTGTAACATTCTCACCAAATGAAATGAAGGTTCAAAGTTATACTGAATTAACTGTCAAGAAGTTTGGTAGTAAATGGTTTCATTTTGTGTAGACTCTAACAAGGAAAACACGACTGAGGAAACTGTTAGTCGTTGAAAGGTTATCCTTTTGGAAACATCACAGAGTCCTTAGTTCACAATAAACAAACTATTTGGGTTTTAGTTTACTATGCAAATTTATGGAACGTTTGAATTTCAATTGAATTAATTTCGATCTAGCAAAAGTCTCCCACACAACTCTACGGCTCTTTTTCTACCAAATTCAACTTTAAGCTCTAGGATGGTCTATTTATGTTAGGTAGAAGCCATAGCGTGTGTAAATAGAAAAGTTACATCAAACAGTAGCTTTTGGTGGATAAAGAGTGTGTTCCAGTTGAAATAATATATCGAAAAGTAAACAATAGAGTTCTGAATGTGAGAGCTGCTGTTCATTATATACCAACGTTCATATTGAAACAACTTCTACCATTTCAGTTTTTCGATGATGTAATGTTGTATGTTCAGTGTTCACGGAAACAAATGAACATATTATAAGTAAAGATATACTCATATGGAGAAAATCCGTTAATGACTTACTATTTTAGATATAAAGTTGTATGCTCTATAGTGAAAAATGTACCTGTTATTAAAAGCGACCATTAGTGGTGTAGAGTTATTTATTTCGAGTATTGATGTGAATGTTAATAATCCAAACATTTATTGTTCCATTAGGTGAATCCATTTTAATATACTAAATATGAAGATATTTTATTTAGATGAATGTTAATAAGCCATTCAGATGTTATATTCTCCTGACATGGATGGATCTAATATTAAAAACAACTTATTCATTTAAATTTCATCACCGAAGTTGTTTTAGTTTGATATCTTGGATAAAAAGAGGAAAGAATAAAAAGAAGAGTTTGTGGTTTCAAAACAAGAGTCAAATTAATTTTCATTAGAAAAAGGAAATATGAAATTCGTAGAAGAAAATAGGTAACTAATACAATTTTAGTATATTTAAGTGAGAAAGAGTTATTTAAGGTTTAACAGTTACTCTGTTTCTCTCCTGCAGAGAGTAATAAAGAACAGGTACAATAGCAGCTGTTCTCCTCACAATCCATTGAGTACAGTGTTATCTACAGTAGAGCCACAAAGAGAAATCTGGTGGAGTTACTGCAGATATTGTGAGCATCATTTGCATGTGTTTATATACCTAATAACAATGTAAAACAGTTTATTTCGATGATATATTTGAATGATATTACTGATAGAAATTAAGGTAAGAGATTGTCTCATGTAGCTCTATTTTATAGTTATAATGAATAATAAATATCAAATGTTCCGATTCAGAAATTTAACAATTTAGAGACACTATATATATGATCCAAATAGATCTAAAAATATTTCGTCACTAAAATTTAATAATAAAGAAAATGAATTTAAATACATAATAAAATTTTTTTAATAAATAATTTAAATAAATTATGAAAATAATCTTAAAAATTGTAAGAAAAAAAATTAAAAATATATTTACCTAATTTTTAATAAATATATTAAAAAAATTAAATGAATCATTATTATTTTATACTGTCATTATGTTTCATTATTTAACTATTTTCAATAATTTGTACAGGTTTACTATTCGACTAAATACAAAATCTGTTTGTAAATCTATTGTATAAATAAAATATAAATAATATATAAAATTATGTTTGTGTATATATATACAAACAAAGTTTGTATTTAGTTGAATAATGAGTAATGTTAATTTCTTCCAAGACTATATTTACAGCATTAAACTATCTAATTCAAATTTATTTACAATATTGCTTTTGATGAAGTGTAGCATTAAAATTATGTTTCTTCAATGGATCCGTAAATATATTTTCATATATGAACAAGAAATGTCAATTTCATTCATTTTTTTTTTCTTTTTCGATAGTTTTGATAATAAATTTACCCTAGTTATCTATCTTCATTTTATACGCTTCTTGTAAAGTTTTTGTTTTTTTTTCAGTTGACTAATTGTCTTGACTAATTGCTTAAACGACGGACAAGCCCTAAAAAATCTCTAACATAACACTAGTATATATTTATATTGATTTGTGAAGAAAGATATGCTGTGTTTTTCACAAATCGTCAATGATATTTATATGAATTTATTTTTATTCATTGGTTTCTTGTTGATTTAGTTTTTCTTCGGGAAAATACATTTGTAAATTTCTAAAGAATAAAATCAGAAATTATCTGAACTATTGGCGTAAGCTGTAATTCTAATAGACAAAACTTAGCAAATACCCCTATTCGATGCTAGAGTTAATATGAACCAAGTCACAATTGATGTACCAAGTCACAACTGATGTACCAAGTCACAACTGATATACCAAGTCACAATTGATGTACCAAGTCACAACTGATGTACCAAGTCACAACTGATATACCAAGTCACAATTGATGTACCAAGTCACAACTGATATACCAAGTCACAACTGATGTACCAAGTCACAACTGATGTACCAAGTGATAACTGATGTACCAAGTCACAACTAAGGTACCAATTCACAACTGATGTACCAAGTCACAATTGATGTACCAAGTCACATCTGATGTACCAAGTCACAACTGATGTACCAAGTCACAACTAAGGTACAAATTCACAACTGATGTACCAAGTCACAATTGATGTACCAAGTCACATCTGATGTACCAAGTCACAACTGATGTACCAAGTCACAACTGATGTACCAAGTCACAACTAAGGTACCAAGTGATAACTGATGTACCAAGTCACAACTGATGTACCAAGTCACAACTGATGTACCAAGTCACAACTAAGGTACCAAGTCACAACTGATGTACCAAGTCACAACTGATGTACCAAGTCACAACTGATGTACCAAGTCACAACTGATGTACCAAGTCACAACTGATGTACCAAGTCACAACTGATGTACCAAGTCACAACTGATGTACCAAGTCACAACTGATGTACCAAGTCACAACTGATGTACCAAGTCACAACTGATGTACCAAGTCACAACTGATGTACCAAGTCGCATCTGATATACCAAGTCACATCTGATGTACCAAGTCACATCTGATGTACCAAGTCACAAATGATGTACCAAGTCACAACTGATGTACCAAGTCACAACTGATGTACCAAGTCACAACTGATGTACCAAGTCACAACTGATGTACCAAGTCACAACTGATGTACCAAGTCACAACTGATGTACCAAGTCACAACTGATGTACCAAGTCACAACTGATGTACCAAGTGATAACTGAGGTACCAAGTCACAACTGATGTACCAAGTCACAACTGATGTACCAAGTCACAACTGATGTACCAAGTGATAACTGATGTACCAAGTCACAACTGATGTACCAAGTCACAACTAATGTACCAAGTCACAACTGATGTACCAAGTGATAACTGATGTACCAAGTCACAACTGATGTACCAAATCACAACTGATGTACCAAGTCACAACTGATGTACCAAGTGATAACTGATGTACCAAGTCACAACTGATGTACCAAGTCACAACTGATGTGATTGAATTCAGTTGCCAGATTGGATTGCTTGAATCTGAAAAAAAGGAAATAATGGGAATAGATATAAAGATAGTATTTGCAATAATGTCATTCTACTGAAGAACTACTTTTTTCTGTCAAATGTTAGTGTAACCAATTAACAACTAGACACTTACAGTACACGGAAAGTGGGTGTAAAATAGCCAATCTAACTTTATAGAAATTTCTAATTTATCTTGGCCTGTATAAACATCCACTTTCTCAGCACATTAAGCCCACAGAGTGTCCGAGAACTGTGACGCTACCCAATAAAATATTAATTTTCATCACAGAATTTTCCAATCTAAAATTTATGACAATTATTACTGATAATTTTTGATAGATTCAACTAACCATATATTCGCAATTAATAAAAGAGTGTGTAATTGAACAACAGATCTCTAACCTGCTTCAAAAGGACTGCAAATAACAAAGATGTCTGCCAAACAGGATGTAATGATTAGTTAAATGAGTCTTCAAGCAGTTGAAGAATATTTATACAGAGCAATATTATTCATTTTGTTTAATGTTTGAATATTTAATTACCAAAGCATTAAAATAGGAAATAGACTCGAAAATCTGTTTCCAATAAATCAACAGAAGTGAAGACATACCAAAATATAGTTATTTCAATATCTAAATATTTATTTACTATAAATGAAACTGTTATCTTTTTATGTATCACTAAATACTGAAATTATTTTACACAAATTTACCATTCAATAAATAGTTTATTACCTTCGCAGAATGCGAGAATGTCATATTTTCATCGACATTTATTTATTTATCATCTTGTTTTTCGCTTAACTGAAAAAGTATTCAACAAAATTATCTGAAATTTGGTGAAGCGATTGGTCAATGTGCAGTCAAAGGTCAAGGTCATGGTCATTTATAACTCAAAAAGTATTGAACCGTATTGTATGAAACTAGGTGGGTCAATTGGTCAAAATACTGGATCGCCATTTTGTTATATTTTGGGAGCGATAGGGACATATGTCAGAGATCAAGGTCAAGGCCATTTATAACTCATTAAGGGCACCGTTCCCAGATTTTGAAAAGTTTTTTATTATTGAAGCTACAGTTGTGAAACTTTGTACACATATATAAAATGAATTCTAAGATGTTTTTGTATCATGACATTTTTTCGATTCGACCCATAGAAAACGAGTTATTCGAATTTTGTGTAAATTAATAAATGGATACTACAATTTTGTAGCTATGACATTATGGTTTTTTGCATTCGATTCTTTCCAAGATTCTCTACAAACTGTGGAAGCGTTTTTTTTTATTTTTCGAATTATTGAAATTTTTAGTGAAAAAAAAATTGAAAAAAACATAAATTTCAAAATTCAATATTTTGAAAAATAATTTGAAAATTGGATAAAACTCTTCCAAAGTTTGTAGAGAATTCCGGGAAAAATCGAATGCAAAAAATAGTAATACCGTAGCTTCAAAATTGTAACCGCCTTAGGCTTTTGAATTACAAGATTTTTAGATCTCTGAACTAATAGAAAATACCATTCAAAGTTTGATAATCTGACACGTTGCATACGACTCCTGTGAAGGCTTGTGGGTAACTGAGGGGCATACCTTAGTGTGCATCTGATTAGTGGCACGTTAAATACCAGATATAGCGAGATAAATAATTATTACGAATTATAATTGGCTGAGAGTTGTTTTTTAGAGTACATATTGACTCCCTACCCCCGGTCCCTTTTTCCCTTTCTCCCTCTCCCCAGGGGGTTAGAGTAACATGAGAGCTCTGATATTTTGCACACACTATTAAAAGATCAAAAAGCAACTATTTACACAATAAAAATTTTTCCTCTAATTTTTGCCATTTTTCCCGGGAACGGTCCCCTTAAAAATATTGAACCAAATTGTCTTAAATTTGATGGGACGATTGGTCAGTGACTAATCGTCCCATCAAATTTGGTCACTATCCAGTCAACAGTTTATCAGATTTTGGTAGCAAACGGAAAAGCGTCGGCGAAAGTATGCGCTCTACCGAGTGCACGTAATCTGTTTATTCATATTATAAAGCTCATCAATACATAAATCATTAATCAATCATAGAAATAATGTACATTGTTAAATTAAATTAATTTTTCTTCTACTGATAAAATCACTAAAAAGATACATTCACACCAAATGAATTCATGGAAATAAATAATTCAATTAGTTCATTATGATAATTTTGATGGTGGGAATTGATCTTTGGATTGAATTCCCTCTCCAATTCCCCAATCCGCTCCATCTTATTTGCACCAATTAAGGGGCTGATTGGTTTGCTCACTGACCCTCTGAGGGAGGCTTCAAATTGATCAATGGCTGGTGATTATCAGCTTTAGATTATTGAATAAAGGACCTGATTAGCAGCCTCGGTTACTCTTTAACCTCTAAGATAATTGTACCAGAGACGATTATTGCACTAGAGAGAAATACAGGCTGGAGTGTAGATTGAACACGTGTGTATGAAGCTACATGATTAAATGCTATTTCTAACGTATTTCATAATTATAATAAATGTTTTTTTTCAGTTGTAAAGTTCATCAAAACTTTATATCCAAAACTAATTTCAAATTCGATTTAATCAATCTGTTTTTTTATTTTCATTTATCTGTTGATTCTAATAGGATATGTTTGAATTTATCATTCAGGGGAAATCATCAGAACAGGAAGGATTACAAAGGCATAAATTCCGGATTGATTACTAAAGAATAATTAGCTGATAACAAGAGCACTTTTATTTACTATATCGCATGAAATTTCATGGAGTTGTGTATCAGACTTTTAATTTTTGATTACTCTCATATAAGAACACTTTTAGAATCAGATAAATTTTTGCAGAAATATAGAGAGTTTAGTAATCGTTCATAATGCAAATAATTTAATTAGTGAATTATATTATTTTTCAATTAAAAACAAAACAAATAAAATCTTTACTAGACAGGAAATTCCTTCAGGAACTACGAGTGAGGGTTGAGTTCCTTGAAGGGGTGGACCCGACCATCTAAAACCTCTCTTTCGCGGCTGAGAGGATGCTGAAGGCATTCTCTCCCTGGATCGTAAGTCCATTAGCTGTTGGAACCAGACAGACTCCTTTGGATCGTTCGTTGTCTTAACAAGACGTCTACCTATGGACTTCAGGAATGAAGAGGTCGCACTGCCGTACGCTCCTGTAGTCTCTATAGCAATTGGCTCAAATATCTAAGCATAACCAAGGGCGGAGTATTTCCGACGTTTAAAGTTCTCAGCAGCGCCGGCAGCTGATCTTGCCTCAACGGAGGAATCATTGAGGTGTGTCTGAGCAAATATGTCCACACATATGCAATCCTAAATCAGACTTTTTCTATTCGTGAGAGGAAACACTGTAATACCATCTGGACACTTACCATCACCCCTGCCAAGCCCAAAATTCTCAAGCACTGATGGGGGTCATGCTCTCTGCAATGCCCGTTTTACAACATCACTCATTGCCGCATGTTTTGGGTGATGTCCAGAACTGTACCTACACGACAGGTCATGCAGTCTTCTGACATCAATCCCACTACCACAGTGGCAAGAATGAGGTTCACAAACTCTGGCAACCACTCTGAGAGCAATGACAACCCTTGGGACCTCTGGATCAAACTGTGTATCCTAATGATGGTATGGGAATCGCATTCAACCACACTCCAGTTTCTTTAAGAGATGCAGATAATAGTCGTGCTCTTGCCACCTAATCAGCTCCAGCCAACAGACTCGCCATTAATGAATGAGCCCATAGTGTATCCCATTCTTTTTGACTGGACTCATGGACTGGTACCGGGAGAGCAGCCTGTAAACCCCGCCCTCATGCTCCAACTGCATTCGTAACCGACTAACATGTGACATTAATATTAGAAAGAGTAACTTGAACAAAATCACTCAAAAAATGGAATGAAGACACACAAACAGGTAAGGCGATGTTTCCAGCTCTCCTACATCCCAGTCCACCTTGGATAATCGGTAGAGTTGCCTTAAGCCAAGAATCAGCTGACACCTCTACATTGGCCACACTGGGAACGGCAGATCTATGTGATTCATCAAAACAGCTAAGCTCGACTACGTGCTTGTAAGCTGGAGAAGCCTGCAGAAAATATTGCAGCTTCGGGATGGAGAAATAATTTCTAAACAAAAAGAAGGCTCGGTGGTTATCGAACCGAGACACCATTAGGTCCAGATTTTCTTTCCACCTTAAAATATCCGCAGAAATACCAAAGTCACTTGAAGGCACTACCAACAAAGCGCAATTGTCCAATGTCCATATGAACCACTCTGACATTAGGAAGCAATGCTCGGAACAACAATTCATGACGGAAAGAATTAACCGCATTCCGGACATCCTCCTCCTAAACAACTGGCTCCATTGAAGAATTATTCGGTGGCTCTGGCATCATCAAGTGTTGCGGGGTGTAAATAAACCAATTTATTATCATCAAATTTTCAAAATCACTATTTTCATATCATAAATAATCAATATCGTAAATAAACTATAGAAAATAATTTCAAACTATAACTTTCACGAACTATGAAAAGAAAGTTTCAAAAAGAGTTCTACAAATTCTACGTAATATCATATTCAGTATTACGTTCACAAAATTGTTATTATTAATATAATGATATGTAGTCTTAATATCAGCATCAATATCAAAACCATTATCAGTTTTTAATAAATACAATTAACAACAGAAGAGTAAAAAGGCTGTGTAAAAGTTGTAATGCAATTCAGGGAAAATACTCCCTAGAGTGAAATATAATTACTGTGTAGAGACGTTAGCTTGATTGTAATCGACTCACAGAGAGGTGTTTGTGGTGCTAGAATGCAATAAGATGTTTGGTAAACATTTTAAATACTCTTTCTGTTGCACAACTCCTCTATAATAAGCTAAAATTGAGTCACTATATAATAGAACTTACTTCACTATAGAGGAGTCAATGTATGCATAAAACTAGCCATTTTATGCCAGATTACATAAATTATTTTCTAAAAATAATCCTATAAATAGGGTACTTCATTACTCAAGACTCTAAAAAGAGTATGGATCACTATACAGAACTTTATTATAGAGGAGTTGTACCGGTAGAAGTCCTCTATAATGAACTACAAGTAGGGATAGATCTTACTTCCTTATATGGGAGTCAAAAGAAGCATAGAAAACTGATGGCCATTGTATGACAGACTAAATAAATTATGTTCATTATACAGGGCAGTTAATTACTAAGCACTCTACAAATAATGATGGTTCACTGCACAACACTTCATTATAGAGGAGATATACTGTATATTGATATTTTATTAAAGATATTCACAAATGATTACAACTTTCATATATTATTAATGTTTCGACGGTATTAGACTGTGAATGTTAGTAATATGATTTATATGAAATTCATAAGACTGATTTTCTTTTCGTAAATGTTAATATAATTACCTTTAGTAAACTGAATTTCAATATACCACTCTCATTGATGTTAAAATGACTAGGAGTGGAAATGCAACCATGTGTTTCTACCTCAAAAGGAAGAAGAATTGCCAAGCATTTCCCCCCAGCTAATCAACTCCAAATCTCAAAATAGAAAGTCTCCAATTTTGTGTCTCTAAAATTACACCAAACAAGAGAAGAGCAAACAAATCACCACAGAGACTCAAACTAAAGCAGCGACACACAGAGCAAATGCTCTTCAACCTCTACGGAATAAAGGACTATCATCTAGTAAGTAATTGTTCACTTTGTACACAGATGTACCTTATATATTTACTCTATGTAGAGAAAGTTTAGGTTATAAAGATTGCATAAAATTTGCTATATTGAATAAAATTGCATCATTTTTTTTCTGAGGTACAGACCTTCAAAACTAGTATTGAAATAGAAATAATTCAAGGACAATTCTTTAGACTTTTCTAAGTTTTACCATACATCTTCTATAAATAAATTGTCTTTGCAATAAAAGGCGAAAATAAAAGTGACACCAAAGCGTATGACAGCTTGTTAAGATGATGTAGTGGTGTACAGGAAATAAAATGAATGTAAATATTATAAAAGATTTATTACACTAGCCACATGTATGCAAAATATACCGAATTTCGCATTTCAAGACAAGAATCCAATATGTCTTCGACTGAGTTGTCTCAGAATATTATTTAATGTCATTTCTTAGAACAAAGTGAAGGTACAAATTTATAAACAAATTTAAGAGAGTTATGAATATTATAACAGGTATGACTAACGAGAATTATTTGACAGCTTCAGAGTATAACCTAATAATAAATAATGAAAGGTATTTTAATTATTTGAAAACTAAAATTCTATATTCACCGTTTTATACAGTTTTAATATCGCATCGGAATAACAAGGTATTAACTATTTCTAATTCTAGAATCCCTCTATGAAGTGTTATTCATTATTTCAATAGGGAAGAAAACTGACTGAAAATTTTATATTATATATTTATATCTTTGTCAATCAAGGTTTCATTATATATTTCATTATTCTTTGCTTGTGGAAATTTGCATGGAAAAACAGCGGATTTTTTTATTACTGTTCCTAATATACTAGCCAAGTAAATTACTTTATTTAATGTGATTTCGTACTGTCAGTTATCGTTACATTTTTATTATCCTCAACTCTCAAATTTAATAATTATTACGATGGTGTCAGACTGAGCTGCTTATTACCTAATAATAATGTCTAAAATGTTATGGATGTTTGATGCTTCGTTGAAGCTGTAAAAAGATCTACAATATTTTTCAGTGAGCTTTTAGGATTTGCCATTTAAATAGTTATATATTATTTTACTCTTATAGTAATTAATGATTAAATGTTTGAAAGTTAGTTTATAGGATCAATGATTTTATGATCAGAAATTGACGATTATAGTGTAATTTTAATGAAAATATATACCATACAAAATTCAGGGAATATTAAATTTTATTAATGTAATTCAATTTCGTTTTTTTTTCAAAATTTATTCGGTGATCGACAAAATAAATAAAAAAGAGATTAACTCTTTAGTTTTTACATAATATTCAAGCACATAACCATACCACAAGAGTTTAATTAGCAGCATTTTCTACCAATAGTTCCACCATCAGAATAATATTTTCCGTAGTTTCTTTCTTCTTCTCTCATCTTCCGTGGGAATAAATCTCCGCGTCTGCAGTTATTGTCAATAAATTTCTCCTTACTCGGATTTATTTAACAAACTGCTAGCTAATATATATCAGTTATTAAATCTATTATATATCAGTTATTAAATCTATTATATATCAGTTATTAAATCTAATATATATCAGTTATTAAATCTATTATATATCAGTTATTAAATCTATTATATATCAGTTATTAAATCTAATATATATCAGTTATTAAATCTATTATATATCAGTTATTAAATCTATTATATATCAGTTATTAAATCTAATATATATCAGTTATTAAATCTATTATATATCAGTTATTAAATCTAATATATATCAGTTATTTAATCTAATATATATCAGTTATTAAATCTAATATATATCAGTTATTTAATCTAATATATATCAGTTATTAAATCTAATATATATCAGTTATTAAATCTAATATATATCAGTTATTTAATCCAATACATATCAGTTATTCAATCTAATATATATCAATTATTCAATCTAATATATATCAGTTATTCAATCTAATATATATCAGTTATTTAATCTAATATATATCAGTTATTTAATCCAATACATATCAGTTATTCAAACTAATATATATCAGTTATTTAATCTAATATATATCAGTTATTTAATCTAATATATATCAGTTATTTAATCCAATACATATCAGTTATTTAATCTAATATATATCAGTTATTTAATCCAATACATATCAGTTATTTAATCTAATATATATCAGTTATTAAATCTATTATATATCAGTTATTAAATCTAATATATATCAGTTATTAAATCTATTATATATCAGTTATTAAATCCAATACATATCAGTTATTCAAACTAATATATATCAGTTATTTAATCTAATATATATCAGTTATTTGATCCAATACATATCAGTTATTTAATCCAATACATATCAGTTATTTAATCTAATATATATCAGTTATTTAATCCAATACATATCAATTATTTAATCTAATATATATCAGTTATTTAATCTAATATATATCAATTATTTAATCCAATACATATCAGTTATTCAAACTAATATATATCAGTTATTTAATCTAATATATATCAGTTATTTAATCCAATACAAATCAGTTATTTAATCCAATACATATCAGTTATTTAATCTAATATATATCAGTTATTTAATCCAATACATATCAGTTATTTAATCTAATATATATCAGTTATTTAATCTAATATATATCAGTTATTTAATCTAATACATATCAGTTATTTAATCTAATATATATCAGTTATTTAATCTAATATATATCAGTTATTTAATCTAATATATATCAGTTATTCAATCTAATACATATCAGTTATTCAATCTAATATATATCAGTTATTTAATCCAATACATATCAGTTATTTAATCTAATATATATCAGTTATTTAATCTAATATATATCAGTTATTTAATCTAATACATATCAGTTATTTAATCTAATATATATCAGTTATTTAATCTAATATATATCAGTTATTCAATCTAATACATATCAGTTATTCAATCTAATATATATCAGTTATTTAATCTAATATATATCAGTTATTTAATCCAATACATATCAGTAATTTAATCTAATATATATCAGTTATTTAATTTAATATATATCAGTTATTTAATCCAATACATATCAGTTATTTAATCTAATATATATCAGTTATTTAATCCAATACATATCAGTTATTTAATCTAATATATATCAGTTATTTAATCTAATATATATCAGTTATTTAATCTAATACATATCAGTTATTCAATCTAATATATATCAGTTATTCAATCTAATATATATCAGTTATTTAATCTAATATATATCAGTTATTTAATCTAATATATATCAGTTATTTAATCTAATATATATCAGTTATTTAATCTAATACATATCAGTTATTCCATCTAATATATATCAGTTATTTAATCTAATATATCAGAGGCGAAATAGAGTAAGGGATATATCTAGCACCTGTGAGTAATTAAAGGGTCTAGTGGTAGGTAGATCATTTACCTCATATGATTAAATTCTCAAATTGTTTGATAGATATTTTACCATATTTGTCCTACAATTATTCTACAAAAAATTCACATTATTTTTTTTTAACTTTATTTTTAACCTAATTTTTAGCACATGTATTAACATAAATTTATTAATATATTTTTAGAATATGAAATGCAAATTGCAAAGATAAAATACAGTTTTACTCAATAGAATGAAATAAAATAATGTCTCTTTATAATGAAATAAGTTTGTTGTAAGAATATATATGCTATAACATAAATAAATATAATGATAATTTAAATACTGATACAAAATGAATTCACATCAGAATTCAGGTAAGATGTTATAAAAGAGCCAACAGATCTGCACAAAATATCACCATCTGCTGAGGGTAAGTTTTTGTTCTCGAAATCTCATCTTTTTTGTTCGTCGTTTAGGTAAAATATGAAGAGGTTTAAACTCGATAGAATTGTGTGTACTGTTTTAAGGTGTTTTGCTTGTATTATTTGTAGATACTTGTATAAAATTGTCTATAAATTGTTGGATATAAAAAACTAGTTTTTCTTTCTTTTTCAGTTAAATATTTTCCTAAAATATAATTTGTAATCTAGCCGCCCGACTTTGGTTGGCGTTAGAGAATTTTTATGTAGTGAAAGGCGTTTGTTCATATAAAGGTGACACATCATTTAATTTCCCTTTTTTAAGAGGTACAACATGGTGGAGATGGTGATCATGAAGATGATGATGATGATTGTACTTGAAGGGTACCGAAAAAATACGCAAAATTAATACTAGTACAACAACAACAGCTATCCTATATACATATTAATTTAAAGAAAAATAATTACAAAATCTTTACGCCAACAAACTAAAATTCATAGTTTACAAAATTAAATATTTAGAGTAAGGAAGGTGAACGGTATTCAGAAGAACTAACGTTTAAAAATTAAACATAGGCTTCTAAGTTCGACCTAGATTTTACAGCTATAGAGACAGTGTAAACTTATAAGGAATTTTAACGATTAACAAACTTCTACATTAAATACATTCAACAATTAAGAATATATAATTAAATAAACAAGTTTTAATAAAGTAAAAATACAAGAAAACACTCACCTAAAATATTAGCCAATATAACACTTTTTCACTAGTAATTTGTAAGGTTTGTCTGCTCTGTGAGGTGCAAGATAATAATGAAATAGTGGAGGATCTGCTGTTTAAGTAAGTTTTAAGGCAAAAAAGAAAAAGAAAGATTTTACAGAATTGCGGATAGAAAAGTTAAAAAAAAGGTTTAATGAATAATAGTGAAAACGATTACATAATAATCTTAGAGTTTTTGAACTGAGCTCATTGTTTTTATTTTAATGTTTAAGATTGTAATTCAACATGAGTTCCAAAAAACAGTTTCCTTAATTATATGATATACGTATTTAATTATTTTAATAGCTATCTATCCCTTAGAAATTAGGATCGTTAACAGAACAGTTATCTAATTTACATATTATGCGTTTTTCGATATGGATTATTCCTTGATTTTATTTTTCAGTGATAAAACTTAATTATAATTTTGAGATGCAGGTACATGACAATTTATAGTAACAAACATCGATTATAATGTGTCCCTGCAACTCAAAACCCTGCAGCGAATGATTCACTCTCATACCTTATACTGAGTTGATTCTTATAAACTGCGGCGATTTGTCAACGTCCACGATTGGGAACAGGACAAATTCCAAATGTCTCCCACGTTTTTGTGACTCTTTTACAGACTTCAGCAATTGAATTGGAATTTTATGTTAGTGGTCCTTTCAAGTTTCTCCACGAGGGGTCAGTGATTGGTAGATCTGTCTGCTGTCTCTCTCTCAAACCTATCTCAATCTTCGTATGAGGGGAAAAAGAGGTACCGATACCGCTAACAAATTTACAAAATGAATTACAATAATATGGAAAATAGATCTGTATAAAAACTTTACAGACAGAATAAAGATGAGGGAGAAATTATAATATATGCAATGAGCTAAAGAGAATCTTTTTATTATTACGTACTTAATTTAATACACATTAGTAATTTCAAAAGAAATGGTCTAAATATAGAAAAACTCTTTTCATATAAAATATTTCCAAAGCAATTGAATGAGTTTTATATTCAACCTAATTGCATTAATATAATGGAAAATATATCTCCAGTCACTTAAATTAACTAGAATTCAACTCTACATTTAATATATGATAGGTTCAGAGTCTAATAATCTAAGTTAAAAATCTATTTGTACGATTCACAGATTCTATTCAATAGCTTTTGAGTTCATATGAACAGTTCAACAGTTCATTGAATCTTATGCTCCTTTCAATAATAATCAATGGGAAATGTTTTCGATGTAAGATATTTAATTGGCAAAACAGAGGTAGCAAGATAAACTAATTATTATGTTGCTATACAATTAATAGAACCCTGACTAATTAAAATAATTCATTATATATATATGAAGTAATTATAGGTAAATTCCGCAGAGGAAAACTCCACCAGTAAAATTCTATCAAGGAAAATTCACCCCAGAAACTTCCGCCGTTACTGCTTTGATTTACATTAAGTATAACAATAGATTAAACTTATTTTAAAGGAAATTTGATTTTGGTGGTAACCGGACAACATTTATTATTTGTATGAAGATAAGGACTCCCGCCTCCAACTTTCCGAAAGTGTATTTTTCTGCGGGAGAATTTACCCGCTACGATGTGAAATATAAGAATCATATTTTGTCAAAGATTGGATAGAAATTTAGACAATTTTATTAAAATAATATTTTAGTTAACATAAACATAATAATGGTTTATAAAATATCTAATTGTTAATGTAGGTACCTAAATGTTCCCGAGCTGTGTATTGACGCTACCCAAAATATATTATTAATAGCTAGTTGTCCTTATTGATCTTTTCTTTAAAATGAAATATTTTTTTCGTTATCTATTTACACCATTATTAAGTACATTTCATTCTCAATAAATGAGCAAATGTTCTCGAAGACAACATTGCTCAATATTTGTGTATAAATCCTCGGTAATTGCAACCAGTATTTTATTTACATTTTCATAACACAATATCCCTCGAACAAATTTCGAACAGCAAAGCCGAATATTTTGATTATTTTCTTTATTTAACACATTAATCTCATCTCGAGATATTGTTTCATCTTTGTTTCATTTTCAATTATGCACAGTTATGATATATGTTTTTTCAACATATTTTTCTGATATTTCTAGTTATAAATATGTAGTATATCTTATAAAATATTCAATATATGTTGGAAAATAATCAATTTTAAAATTTATCATTACGTGTTCGCGTGTACCAATAGTGGTACATGATGCAGGTTGAGCAAGTTAGCTGTGCACGCGCATGATGCGGTTAACGTGTTTACTTCTAATTGTTGGTAGTTTGTGATTGGTCACTTTTATAATTACAATTGGAGATAAAAAATAACAATATATTACAAATTTGAAGGCAAATATTGATATTTCAAATTTTTCTTTATTTTTGATAAATTGATTCATAAATTTGAAAAAAAAATCTCAGATAAATTATAAATAATATCATTAAAAATTCCAGCTGTAATATGGAAAATCATTTTCAGTCAAACTCGTTAACCATTACCCTGCAAACATTCCTAGTGTGTACAATATGTCATTAAGGTATTTAAATCATTTATTTTTATTTTATTTACTTAAACATAATTAAGTCCCTTACAAGTTGTGAGAAGAGTCGGGACAACTCCTTCATATTTCATTTATTTCTATTGTCATTTCATGTGTATACTATGTATACTTTTTGGAAATGGATAGCATATGTATTACATGTGGTTTTACATGGTATAATTACGTGTGTTTAATATCTCTTATTAGTATGGTATTCAACATGTTACTATATAAATGGTGAATTACAAATGGTAAACACCTGTTATAATAATGTTAATTAACATGTGGATTTGATGTGTTCAATTAAACATGTATACAATCTCTATTTGATATGGTTTCTATTATATGGTTTTAAAATGGAATAACTACATGTTAGTTAATCGATTCAATATTGATAACACATATTTATACTGTATTGCCACATTAAAAACATCAAACCACATGGTAGCCACGTGTATGTGGTGTGCAACTGTTTGCAGGGCACCTATACATCTATAAGAACATATAATTCTAACTATAACACCATATACATTTATCTATTGGAGGGATTCTGGAGAACCTTTCAAAGCTTTTATCAAATGTTTCATATTATTATTTATTATTTCCGAATTGTATTGAATGGTGAAGACAAATGACTAATGTACATTGAATTTGTTTGAATTGCACCCTCTATATCGATATCTCACATCAATCAGAGTTGATGGAATTATATCGTGTGTTATTCTATTTTTATTCCGACCATTGAATGGAGTTTGATTACAGTGAAGATTCTGTGAGATGTTAATTGTTAATAAATATTTATTCAATTGATTTCAGTTATTGCCAATTTAGTTAACTGTTAAACTATCATTTGGTATTTAAAATACTATAAATCTGAATTTCAAAATGTACTATCAGGGAAAAGTGAATATGAGACCCCGGGCAACAAGGATTTACTCCTGGGATATTCCTTTGATATCTCAAATATTCCCTCCTTATCTCCATTCAATAGTGAGAGGATATCCCTCGAATAATATTAATGGATACTATTCAAATTCTTATACAAGGGAATGTGGTATTAGGACAGAGTGTTGTAAGAAAAAGTATCAAAAGATAGAGTATCGAAGAACAAAGTATCGAAAGACAAAGTATCGAAAGACAGAGTATCGAAGGATAAAGTATCGAAAGATAGAGTATCTAAGAACAAAGTATCGAAAGAAAAAGTATCGAAGAACAAAGTATCGAAAGACAAAGTATCGAAAGACACAGTATCGCAAATTCGATCGAATTTATAACAATTAAAAATTGATCGAATGAAAAATTGATCAAATGGAAAAGTCTTTCTTTAAAAATAATATACATTACATTAGTTATACATAACTTGAAGTATGAATTTTGTTCATTGACCAACAGTTGGGTCCAAGACAATTGCATGGGTCCCGACAATTGGACTCGCCGAAAATTGAGCCGAAGATATTTGGGCCTATGGCAATTGGGCCCCAATATAGTTGAACCAAGTACAATTGATCCCCAAGAAATTGACTAATTTCAAAGTTTAAGAAATTATTTAACCTAATTATTATGATTGTAATGTTTTTTTTAATTAAGATTAATAAGAATCAATATGTGTTTTTGAAATTAACCTCTTCACACACTCTATTCTTATATACAACGTAAAATACATATCATATAGGTATAGAAATATATCAAATATTAAAATATGTATCACATGTACTACATATAAAGCTACATATCACATGTACATATAAGATGTATATAACCGCAATGTTTTGCTGCAGTGCCTCAATATATTATTGGTGTTATTTTCTCATGGGTATTCAGTGTGCAAATATATTGCATATTCACAATCTATTTTTCACAACATTCACAAGTGTAATACAACCAATTTAACTCATGGAAATATATAATTTTATGAACAATTTTATGAACTCTATAATATGAAAAATAAAGCAATTAATCATATCAGAGTTTCTCCAGTACAGGGTGTCCCAAATAAACGTCTACCTAAGGTACAGTTTTCTTTCAAGTATCATTTTGTTTGTTAAACTCTTCTCCGTCTACAGGTAAAATTTCATAAAGATTTATCGATTTTTGTGAATGTTATAACGATTTAATTGATGGGTGGTGAAAATGGCTTTGCGCAAATTGTCAGAAAAGGGATATTGAAGTAAGTTCGAACATAAAATATATCTTCATTAGACAACAACTCTAGAAATAATATAGATTTCTTTTCAGGTTTTAAAAGCATTAAAATAACTATTCCTTTTAAAAAAATTGACAATATGGAGAAATTTGTTTAAGTACAAAAAGGAAGGCACAAGTTTAAAATTTAACAAAGGTCATTCAGACCATCCCTACAAAATGAAAATCAGAGAGATGATTTTCATTTCCACTGTGAAAAAGTCAGTCAAAGTTAGAATCAGGATGGTTTTTCTGTTGAGTATATTGCCAAATGTTCTGATTAATTAATAGTTATTTTAATGCTTTTAAAGCCTGAAAATAAATATATTTTATTTGTAGAGTTGTTGTCTAATGAAGATATATTTTTTGTTTGAACTTACTTCAGTATCCGTTTTCTGACAATTTGCGCCAAGCCATTTTCACCACCCATCAATAAAAACGTTATAACATTCACAAAAATCAATGAATCTTTATGAAATTTTACCTGTAGACGGAGAAAAATTTAACAAACAAAATGATACTTGAAAATGAAATAGAATTTTCAGTAGTTGTTGAAATATACTAATTTAAAATTGGGTTTCCTTTTTTTGGGACACTCTGTATAGCAAATATTAAATTATTTTACTCATGAGCATCTCTAATAATTAAGGCATTTGTATTTGCTTATTGATATACAATAGATAGAAAAAATAAATATATAATTCATATACGTAAATATACATTTAATAACTCATTTTAACATTATTTTATTAATTGAATGTACCTTTCTCCAGATTCATTTTACCTGTCAAGATTTGTTTTTTTAATTTTCAAGAAGATCACACCACAGAACATTTCAGAACTTTAGAAAAACTGTCAAAAAAGTAACTATCTACTCAACTGCATTTTTCTTTTAATGAAATTTGTATGAATGAAAACTTGCTACCAAGATACACTGATTTAATAACTGTATATAGTATAACTAAATGAAATATACTTTTTCATTAATTATTAAACCCAAAAACACATCTCCCATGCTGATTTTTGTTAATTTACAATATTGAAATTGATTGTAAGTTTAGTAAAATGATTTATTAATCTTCTGATTTATCCTTTATTTGTTGTTTAATAGTTCTTGCACCTCATCATTTTATCCAAAATAAAATGGGAAAAAGAGGAGAAGAAAGACATAAAATTTCTCGTTGCTACCGACAATCTGAGTTACGAACTCACGAACATTTACACGATCAACGAACTGATGACTTACTTCTTAGGACACTGACTGAGGAAAGTGTTCCAGTACACTGATAAAATAACCACATCAATCTGAGACACTAATGTGTTTCAAGTTTACCTTATAATATTTGTCTCAAAAGCGAGATATTTAAATGTATCACCTATAATTTTGAAATACTCCGTATTTCACGATCTTGAAAATGTTCCAGTGCAATGCACTTTACTGTCTCAGCATTGAAGTGCAATGTACTTCAGTGTCTCAGTTATAATTCAATTGAAATCACTCCTACTATTTCAATTAAAACTAATTGAGACACTAAAATGCACTAGAACACTTCAAAGCTCTTGAAACACATAAGTTCATCAAAATTATAGTTTATTCACTTAAATATCACGTTTTTAAGATAAAGCAAATAAGCTGAATAAGAAACACTTGCGTGTAGATAACGTGTCCCATTAGATACATTGTAAATGTCCCATTAGATACATTGTAAATGTCCCATTAGATACATTGTAAATGTCTCATTAGATACATTGTAAATGTCCCATTAGATACATTGTAAATGTCCCATTAGATACCTTGTAAATGTCCCATTAGATACATTGTAAATGTCTCATTAGAAACATTGTAAATGTCTCATTAGATACATTGTAAATGTCCCATAAGATACCTTGTAAATGTCCTAATAGATATATTGTAAATGTCGCATCAGATACCGTGTAAATGGGTCTAGGTCAATTGATCCTCAGTCGAATGATCCTCGATCATTTGATTCCTGGCCATTTGATCCCCGGTCATTTGATCCCCGTACAATTTGATTCCCGGTCATTTGATCCCCGGTCATTTGATCCCCGGTCATTTGATCCCCGGTCATAATTTGATTCATATTTTCTGTTTATGCACCTAGTATTCATTTATTATATGTGTATATATTAATTACTTAATATATAATAGAAATATGTACCATACAGTTGATTGAGTATTTTAAAGAAACTAATTAAGTAATATGAGTAAAAACAGCTAACAAGAAATAAGATATTTTTTTATTCATATAAGTAACAATATATGCCTTTATTCTTTCAAATTTATACCCCAGTAACGAAAAATATTCAATGGTAAAATCAAATGTACAGGTTTACCCCACATTTATTATAACTCGTTCATATGACAAATCAAATGAATCAGGAGCATGTCTCGTAATTATTTCGCCTGGTATAAAAACACATTGAGGAGTATAAACGTTTGACAATTTTATAGGTAGATTTTAGTTTTTCAGACTAGTTGTTATTTAATCTTTTTTAATAGAGAATTTTTGCAGTAACAAGTTTTAGCTGTTTGAATTCTGTTAATATTTTCATTATATAAAAAATTTATTATATATATAGTATATGTCAATTTGTTTCAAAAGTTTAATTTATTATTTAAATATTAAACTCCACTTCTTATATAGAAATAAAGATTGTAAAAAATTATTGTATGCTAAGTATATCATCAAAAAAGTATGACGTGGAATCGAATGACTGGGGACCAAATGCCCGAGGATCAAATGGTATGGGGATAAAATGACCAGGGATCTAAATAATGACCTGAGAACAGCCACCCGTGTAAATGTCCTATTATATACATTGTAAATGTCCTATTAGATACCTTGTAAATGTCCCATTAGTTACATTGTTAATGTCTCATTAGATACCTTGTAAATGTCCCATTAGATACCTTGTAAATAACCCATTAGATACATTGTAAATGTCCCATTAGATACATTATAAATGTCCCATTAGATACCTTGTAAATGTCCCATTATATACATTGTAAATGTCCCATTGGATACCTTGTAAATATCCCATTAGTTAGATTGTAAATGTCTCATTAGAAACCATGTAAATGTCCCATTAAATACCTTGTAAATGTCTCATTAGATACATTGTAAATGTCCCATTAGATACCTTGTAAATGTCTCATTAGATACATTGTAAATGTCCCACTATATACATTGTAAATGTGCTATTAGATACCTTGTAAATGTCCCATTAGATACATTGTAAATGTCCCATTAGATACATTGTAAATGTCCCATTAGAATTATTGTAAATGTTCCATTAGATACATTGTAAATGTCCCATTAGAAACATTGTAAATGTCCCATTAGATACATTGTGAATGTCCTATTAGATACATTGAAAATGTCCCATTAGAAACATTGTAAATGTCCCATTAGATACCTTGTAAATGTCCCATTAGATACCTTATAAATGTCCCATTAGATACATTGTAAATGTCCCATTAGATACATTGTAAATGTCCCATTAGATACTTTGTAAATGTCTCATTAGTTACATTGCAAATATCCCATTAGATACCTTGTAAATGTCCCATTAGAAACATTGTAAATGTCCCATTAGATACATTGTAAATTTCCCATTAGAAACATTGTAAATGTCTCATTAGATACCTTGTAAATGTCCCATTAGATACCTTGTAAATGTCCCATTAGATACTTTGTAAATGTCCCTTAAGATATATTGTAAATGTCTCATTAGATACCTTGTAAATGTCCCATTAGATATCTTGTAAATGTCCCATTAGATACCTTGTATATGTCCCATCAGATACCTTGTAAATGTCCCATTAGATACCTTGTAAATGTCCCATTAGATACATTGTAAATATCCCATTAGATACATTGTAAATGTCCTTTAAGATACATTATAAATGTCTCATTAGATACCTTGTAAATGTCCCATTAGATATCTTGTAAATGTCCCATTA
Source organism: Caprella mutica (assembly GCA_947561585.1). Taxonomy (NCBI): domain Eukaryota; kingdom Metazoa; phylum Arthropoda; class Malacostraca; order Amphipoda; family Caprellidae; genus Caprella; species Caprella mutica. The sequence goes on along the minus strand of CANNZV010002300.1, from coordinate 39,230 downwards.
GATACATTGTAAATGTCCCATTAGATACATTGTAAATGTCCCATTAGTTACATTGTAATTGTCCCATTAGATACAATGTAAATGTCCCATTAGTTACATTGTAAATGTCCCATTAGACAATTTGTAAATGTCCCATTAGATACATTGTAAATGTTTCATTAGATACCTTGTAAATGTCCCATTAGATACATTGTAAATGCTCCATTAGATACACCGTAAATGTCCCATTAGTTACATTGTAAATGTCCCATTAGGTACATTGTAAATGTCCCATTAGATACCTTGTAAAGCTCCCATTAGATACATTGTAAATGTTATTTTATTCCATTCAGTAAATAAAGTCAATAATAAATTTTCGTTCGTATGATTTACTGTATTATTTTGCGATCAAAATTTACAGTCAATTTCTATGTTTCATATTCAGAATGGAGCTGAGAAAATAATAATTTATGCTACGGGTAAATAATTCAAATATTTATTCGGATGCAGAGATTGAAATTTAGATGGTTTTAAGTAACCGAAAACACGAAGTAGCTTTCACCGATTCATCAGCACTGTGATAAATTAATTAATTTTCTCCCTTCTTCAATTCTTATTTACATTATATAACTTCAAATGGAGCTAGAAAATGGAATAGAAAACTCCGACAGATTAAGGTCTGGACTGCTTTCTTGCAAGACATCTTTGCCTATGAAATATGGAATGTTCCTTTGAGTTCAGGGTTGTGGCAATTTGGAGTCATGTGATGGTGCTGAGTTCTGTTGGAGACTCCATGATGAAGCCAAGAAGTATTAAATGTTAGAGAAGTACAGTTCAGAGTATAGGAAATAAGATCTTCCAGTAGTCGTCACAGAAGCCCAAACCATCACAGACTTTGCATTTTGACATCTAATCACAATCCTAACCTTAAACTAGACGAACTCCAAATTCGATCTTTAGTCTTTACATTTCAGCAATTTAAAGGATTTTCTTCTCAGGTCTTCTTTCAGCACTCGATACATTGAAGTTTTGCTAACAACAGCTTCTGCAACCAGCTTACGATTAAATCATCGTTGGCTTTGATTCAACTTCTCTCGGATGTCCCAGATCCTTTATTATTATTTTACGCTTCGTTTTGGTAAAATATTAATTGATTTGACAACTTCTTTGTAATTTTGATTTAGTTTCACCTTCTTTATGGAGCTTGATCACTATATTTCGATGTCCAGCCATGATACAAAGTATAAATTTGAAATGAAGATGCCTGAAATAGAAAGATTGTGACACAAATTAACTTCAAGATGATACACGATTTATATAATCGTATATTTATTTATTAAATTAACAAAGTCAGTCGGCACTAATTCTAAAACACTCTCTAGCTGACTCAATTTCTTATTGTCTCTATAATTGAAAATCAGACTCTATAATATATTCTCTTTACCATAGTTCCCTATGCTCCAATCTTTGAACAACTTCTATTAAAACTCTGAACTGTTTTGTGATCAAAAGGCAACACTGCAGGGTAATCTAAATATGAATAATCTTTGAATTTAAATGAGAATCTAATCAACATATTAATGAAGCAAATTATGGCGAAATTACTTTGTGCTCGGCTGCATATTAAATCGATTAGAAGAGAAAATTTCAGAAGCTCATCAATGTGAATAAAGATTTAGATAATGAAAATTAAATAGACTCTAGGGATGGATTATTGGATATAATTATATTCACAGATAATGGCTTCGATATTAAAAAGGCCTGTCAGATCGATTGTTTTACCGAGTGCAAAGATATTACATTATTAAACTGTGAAATTACTTTTCTATTAATATTCCTAAAAGATTTTCACATGAAACTTAAAAATTGTTTGAATTAGTTCAATCTTAATAGTAAAATTATTCGACGTATTTTTGATTAAAAGTTTCCTCCTAACTTTCTTATATAAATTTAATTACTTTTGAAGTGATAAAACAGAGTTTTATAATTTAATAGTAATTCCATTTTTTTATTAGAATAATTGGAAGAATTGGTAGCATTTACGAATATAATTAATTACCCTCATTCAACATAACATATCTATTTTAATCTATTATATGGCACTAGGACTTTTCCCCGCCTGATTTTTCCGCACCAGGACTTTTCCCCGCCGGACTTTTCCCCACCAGGACTTTTCCCCGCCGAATAAAATATCAGTAATTTAAGTTATTAAAGTAAAATTTTGATAACATATAAAAATTATCAATAGAAGACACATTTTATTAGCAGAATTTGATTTCCGTATGTGTCCATATTGGTTGTTCGATTTTAAGACTCATATAATTAAGAGATGCTACAAAGTACAAACATTATTGCAATACTAAGGGATTACCAAATGTCGCAAGGTTCTCTAATTAAGCAGCTTCGATTGATTAATTCATTTTTGTATTTTTCGGCTATTATATAAAATGGAGATCTATTAACTACTCGTTAAAATATTTATGCTTTTCCAGATCATTAATAAATTATATTATTTTTTTTAAATTTATTAATTAATTTATTAATTACTATACCACATAATTTATAAACCTAATATAGATTTTTATTACACTAAAAATTGACCCCTTTTTAGTGTCCATTTTTTCTAATATGTATATTTAATATTTGTACCTTAAAAATCATACAATGGTTTAGCCATTATTATAAAAATACCTACGTAAGTTAGAGTGTAGAAATACTCAAAGCAAGACTTTTCGAGTAGTTACTAATCAAGTTTCAGAACGATTTATATATATTGCAGTACTTTTCTCTATAATTCTCCAATGAAAAGTACTTATCCAATACAAGACGGGTTCACTTAAAGGAGTTGTTTCCCATTTCCACTCAACTAGTTACCTATTCTTATGCGACAATAATATTAAAGAAGAAAAAAAATTAAAAAAGGTCTGTTATTTGAGACGACAAACTTCGGCATATAATTTCGTGAAAACGCATTTATTTGTCAATACTATTTATTTTCGAAAACTAAATAGATAATTGCAACATTAAATTAGTCCGGCGGCGAATAGTCCTGGCGGGGAATAGTCCTGGCGGGGAAAAGTCTGGCGGGGAATAGTCCGTTTCCCCTATTATATACATCAAGCATGTGAATATCGTAGGCTTTTGGATAGTTAGTTGAAAAATATATATATATTATAGTGTTCGACACTTCAAAATTAAATGTACTTACATTTTAAAAAATTAAAAAATTGAACAATTTACAAATGTACTACATACAGTCCAAAGCACAGATGCACTAAAGTATTACATGTATTATTATTAATACATGTTTGATATTAATACATGGGACAACATATCATAGATCGCACTATTTATTATATACATAGTTTAAATTATGAATTATCGAATAGATTCACAATTTCAATCGTATAAGAAAAACTATGTAATTACTTTCGCAAATTGCGGAAAGTTATGTTTTAGGCAGATATATTTATTTGTAATCTTGTTAGGACAATTGGCCACTATCCAGCAACCATTTTATAAGACTTTGGGAGTGATCAGGTGAGAGATCAAAGATCAAGGTCAAGGTCATTTATAACTCAATAACTTAAAAAGAGTTTAACCAAAATGCCTGAAATTAAATGGGACGATTGGTCAATGTCCAGGAACCATCTGGTACAATTTTGGGAGCGATTCGGTCAGAGGTCAAGGTCATTCATAACCCAAGGATTATTGGATGGCCAATGTCATTTATAAGCGGCGACGAAGTAAGCGCTCTATGAGTTACTGTCATCCAGTTTTATAATTGAACTTATTGGTTCAAGATACCTGCCGGTATCATGGATATCAATTCAATAAACGAGTTAAAATATCAAATCTTGATAATATACTAATCAATTTCATTAGTAATTTATTCTTAATGATATTTTATTATTTTCTAACTATAACGTGAATATACAATTCACAGGGAATTCTAATTGATGTAAAAAAAATCTGTTTGGTATTATTATTAAATTTTCAACGTTTTATTTATAATAATAATATATCCCATTATTGTTATATAATCTGCCTATAATAATCTTTTGTATCATAGAAATTAGCTATACATCACCCCATAATGCCATCGAAGATCATAGGTCTGATATAATCTGATATAACCTCTACTCGTGGGACATCATCAACTTTAGAGAGAAATAAAAAAAATTCTCAATACACAAAAAAAAGAAACTAGCAATGAATTGTAACCATCACTGATTTGTAACCCAGCACTGAATTGTAACCCAGCACTGAATTGTAACCCAGCACTGAATTGTAACCCATCACTGTATTGTAATTCAACATTGATGATGGTATGGTTTAAATTAAATTAAAGAAAGAATACAATTTTATTTCTTGTAATCTTTATAATGCATATACTGACAGCAAACAAATATATATTTATACACTTATATTGATTAAATGCAAAAGCCTCAAAAGTTTTCAAATATTTCTTAACCCTGATTAGTACCTGGAAATTTCAGTTCCTTATTTAGTGATAAGTTTCATTTTTTCATAACATCCCACTTCTATGTTCTTAGAGTCTATAACTATATGATGAAATGTTATTTATACTTATTAGATTTTGTGAGAGTCTATGCTAATTTTAATAAAGTTGTATATAAGAAAATTCCTCCATGAATGGTAAAAATAAAATGTTAAATATCATTATATTTATATCATTATATGTACGTCCACAGTTTTCTTGATTTTTTCTCATTATTTTCAAATAATATACATTCAAACTCGTGTACCCAGATCAATTTTAAAATATCTTAAAAAATTACAAACAGTGAACTTTATTTTTGGAGATTGACAATTATTAGTAAATTATGAAAAAGTCATTACAACTACTTTTTTTTGACTGCACATCATCAGTTATTGTTCGGTGCGTACACTTCCAGTTCTGATATCTCTAAAATAGATAACCCAGTCGTAGCTTTTCTCTTCACGCCCACATATTGGTATTTCTGTGGTAGATCCAATGAAATAACAAACCATATTCCGTTGACATTACTTCGCTCAGCCATTCTTGCAATCACCTTGTAACCCGCGAAATTTCCATTAGTAGTCAAATGTCCACCAACAAAGAGCTGGAAAAAAAATATAAAAAATTAAAACTTATTTTCAGTTTATATACAGGGTGCAGAGAAAGTCCCCGATCATATAAAAATGTTATTTTAATGAGTTGTGATGGATAAAATAAAACAAAACTTATCACACAATATCTCAATAAACCCATTTAACAGTTCTACCAATTATTTTTCAATATGACCACCATTGGTGGCGATTACTCTCTCGAGTCTAAATCTGAAGCTCTTTACTGCGGCACGGAACGTTTCTTGGAGAATCTTGGCCCATTGTCGCTCCAGGGACTACTTCAGAGTTTCCGTACTATCATGAGCTGTAGCGCACGCTTCCTTCTCCAAGATGGAACACACACAAAAGTCCAGAGGTTTCAGGTCCAGCGATGAAGGAAGCCACAATTCCTTCCTCCAAAACGCAGGAAAGTGACGCTCACACCAATCCTGAGTTTTGTTCGCTGTGTGCGAGGGCGCACCGTCCTGTTGAAAGGTAAAAGGCCTGTCCTTGAAGTGCTTCTTCATCTCGACTTGTCCTGGAGTCAAAATATCCTCGATATACGATTTTGCGTTAACTTTAGCGCCTTCTTTGACGAAAATGAGAGGAGATCTCCAATTCAAAGAGATAGCAGCCCAAACCATCACAGGGGCAGGCTTTTGGCGACGAAAAACAGTCTATACAGATGGAGGAATACTGACAGCCCTTTTAGCCAAAATTCTGTCTTTCTGGGAGTTGAATTTGGCCTCCACAGTGAACATTTTCTCATCCGAAAAGACGATCTCACCAGCCTGTGTGCCATCTTTCATTGCATTCAAAAGAATCTTTGATCTGACCAGCCCCTTCTGTTTCTGCAAGTCCGTGAGCAGTTGCATGTTGGTCATCTTGAAGGGGGACAACTTGAGGTCTTCTTTGACGATGGTTCTCACAATTTTTTCGTCGATATCCATACTCTTAGCCATCTTTTTCATGCTTCGCTTGGGGTTCCTCTTTATCCGCTCCCTAATGGATTTGATTTTGGTTGGAGTGTGTGCAGTGCGAGGTCGTCCACACCTGGGTCGGTCACCTGTTGTCTCTAGTTCTTGGTAGGGGTTAACAGCATCCCTAACAGTCGATTTCGGTGCTTTTAACAGCTTAACAATATCTGAGTTTGTCTAGCTGAATAATAGCATCACGTTGATTTTTACAAAAGACAATGTAAATTTATCAAAATTTAGACCTGAAACATTAAAGTATATGATTATAGGAAGAGAATGAGATATAAATGGATAAATTTGGTGAATAAATAACATCTTCAATTTAAAAAATAAAATTTGATCGGGGACTTCCTCCGCACCCTGTATAAAAAAAATCTAAAATTGATATCGTTTTTATAGAATAATTAGTTGAAAATAAATATCCGTATCTGCATTATTGAGAATTGAAAAATTAAGTAATCAAAATAAGAGGAGATATAACTCTTCTTTATAAAACACTGTGGCTCTTATGTTTTTGTATAATTTCTTTTCAATTTATAGTCTATTGTTATATGATATTGAAATACAGAGTGACCCAAAAAAATTGTCCATAGAAAAATTTAATTTAATTTTTTCTTAGATCATTTTCTCAGATCGGGTTGTTTCATACAAGAATGTCGAACTACTTTGTCCAGCTTGGACTGGCAAAAAGGATTGCTGCCTTCAAGTTTACCAAATAGAAGTGTGAACAAATTAAAGTTCTGTGGCAAGAAATCCATGTGACTGATAAAGACTGCAAGTTTTTGCTCCTAAAACCTCGAAATGTCTTAGTACCTACCACCTTTGAAACTCATTTGTTGCGTGATCTTGCGCTCAATCTTGAGTGAAGATGAAATTGATTTCAAATGATTCGTAGAGCCAAGGAAGGACTTTTTTCTTCAGCATACCCAGTTAACCATGACAGTTGACTTTAGTACCTTCATCGATGACTATAAAAAGAGACATGAACCTATTCGATTCAACAGCAGCCAATACCATGATAGAAGCAGGCTTCTGGATTCTCAAGTGGCTCTTAACTCATACAAGCAACCTCCAAAAACTAAGGCCGCAAACCCGTCCATTCTGATTATCACTACTATTCTGACATTCAGGTAAGGATTTTAATATTTGAAGGCTTTTATTTTTGAGCCAAATAAAAATTATTTCCTGCGAATAGATTGAACTCCTGTAAAATCAGCTTGCTTCTGTACTGACATTTCTTCATTGAGGTCTTCAAAAATAGTTCAGACTGCTTATTAGTATATGTAGTAAGCTTTAGATCCTTCTTGATTGCCTCTACGAGTCTACAATAAAAATTATAAGATACCCGTCTGTTTTGAAATTCTTCATGTACCACTTTGCGGATTTCGGTCAATTGTCTTGTCAAATGCAAAAATCACAATTTTGGTGGGAATTACCGGTTTCTTCGTGTGATTACTTTACAGGAGGATGTGCTTCGCTGCACGTGTTCTTTCGCGGTGCTGCAAACAGCTGTTTGACGATATCCTCTGTGCTAACTCTTGCAGACAACAATCTAGTCATGCTAAACCTCATCACACATAACTTCTAAAACACCTGAAATGAATGCTTTAATCTATGAGAACTTTTTATGTATATTTATGGTTATTAGAAACTAGAAATATTAAAGGCATACATCATAGCATTAAGTTGATAAAAAATCTGAAAATATGAGCATATCTTTTTAGGTCACTGTGTAAACTCCTTCATTTTTTAAAATTGCAAATTTCTCAACAAAATGTTATCATTTTCTAATTTGAAATACACAACATTTAAGATTATAGCATTATTAGTAAGTTAGAACAGGTAGAAGCATTTTTTAAGAACATATTCCATAAAATAAAAAGGTTTTTTAATTAATATACAAATTGGGAATTTTCATGGTTGATGAATGGTTATTATCCAATTACGATTTTTTCCAATTTTGCCCCCTTCACCCCCATCCCCTGCAAAATGTTTCACCTCCTAAAATTTTAGAGATATTGAAAAGGGGTTTGATTCATCTTGTTCAAAATTTGGTTGTCTAAAAAGATAGAGAATGTCTTTTTCCAAATTCGTTTTTATTTTTTTTTTTATTTTGCTTCTAATATTTTTCAAAGAAACATTTGATATGTTTACATACATATTTCCGTATACTTATACTTTGTAGTATACTTTTGATAGTTATACTGTAAAATTTGACTATCTTATACTTTGTAGGTAAATAAATTCTGAACCAATTGAAACTAACCCCATGTCTCTAGCTCAAAAATCTAAAATCTCTAATATTTTAACAGGTGTCATCTTATGCAAAAAAAGTTGAGTCGATTTTTTTCCGGTTCTAGAAAGATAGTCCCCTTAACCATGTTCTCAATGTTTGATCACTAGTGCATACTAATGCTTCTTCACTCACAAAGACATCAAGAAATCTATCCAGGTAATTGGTTCCCTGCCTGCCAATTAGTCTAATTATTTCAATTTGGTACATAGCCCCCAAATCGACGACAATCCAAGGGGTTGCCTTGTCAGGACCAGATGCAAATAAGTGGTAGTGAGGCTCTATTTTTCCGTCAACTGCGTAGATACCATCACTGAAAAATTCAACATAATAGGAAAATTTGAAGATTATTCTTATTTACATTATTTACCTTCGCAAAATTAAGAAGCTTTATGTTTTTATCGGCATTTATTTATTTTTTATCTTGTTATCATAAATTAAAGATAATCTTGTTATTCTCTCAATTCAAAAAGTATTCAACCAAATTGTCTTTGATTTACATATTTGGAACCATTTGAATAGATTTGGTCGAAGTTCAAGGTCAAGGTCATGAATGAACCAAAAAATTTAGAGTCGGCGGAAGTATTCGCTTTACGTGAGCCTCTTCTAGTTATATTATATAAATAATTGCAATCATTCTATTCCTTATATAACAATATATCATTATATATGTAGGTTTTAAATATTAAAATTACGATCATACTAATAAATTTTGGTACGATTTTATATAATCAAAAAATTCTCTGATAAAGCTCAATTTCACTGCATGAATCCTAAAAACATTCAATTTTTCTCCCAATTGCAAGGAATATTAAAAATCTATCAATATGCAATTCAATCATTTTACTAATAAAATATAACATGTCTACTTTTTTCAGAATTATATTAATATTATTTGTATATAATCATTTTAAAATTCAGTAAAACCCTGTCAACAAAAAAATTACACCGAAGAACAAAAATACAAAAATTCTACCTATCATACTCACTGCAGAACTCCATCATTCGGCCAAGTAGATACGACATGAACTTGTTTCCTCAGGGCTTTATTTTCATATCCTCTAATAGCAGTGAAGTAGCCGTCTTCTTTCTTATCCGCTGATTTTCCAAAAGCTATCACGCATCTATGATCTGATATGTTATAAATATGTAGGCATTATTTATACATAATCATTTGAAATAATCCTAAAACTGTTCCTTTTAACTCACCAGTTAGCATCAACAAATAGTCGCAATTTTTACGCCGACAGAAGTTAGCACAATACAACAATTGGTCCGTGTTGAAAACTTCCGCCGAGTCTATCCAAGAACCTCCTGTCTTTGAAAAGATTCTCTCATCTCCATCAGCTGCAGAACATGTGATACCTGCCAAGTCACACATCCAGTGACCGTAACACATCACAAAATTACTCAAAAACACAATTAGCTTCATTCTATCGGACTGTAGAGTAAGTGTGCCTTGCCAGTCGGTGTGATCATATGATGAGAAACTCTACCGCACTGAGGTAGTACCTACCTGAGTTAATGTGTATAGAGGCACAGGTCTCATGAATACCTGAGTAAGTCTTCACAGAATCGATGAAAATTGTTTCTATTAGAATTGCTCTAATATTTACCGGAACTACCGAACCTGTTGTAAATAGATGGGGTCACCGTTGATCTGACACTTCAATGTTAATTGGCGTGCGCAGAAAATTGCCACTGGAAAGATTGCCCTCGGGAAAACTGCCATTGTGGGAAAACTGCCACTGTGGGAAAATTGCCATGGGGAAGATTGCTACTGAGGAAAATTGCCACTGTGGAAAATTGACACTATAAAATATAATGACAATATATTAACAAACTAAAAAATATTTTACTCTATAAGAAAATACCGAAATGAATACAAAAGCATTCGAATTTTATGTTAAGAAAATTTTCACTGTGCGTTCATCTTTCATTGGCAAGTTAAAAAAAACTATTTAACCATGGAACGATCAAGGCACATTTTGATTTTGAAATATTCAAGCAAAATTTAATAACTAATTGATTTGAGTTACTGAAATTCTTTGACTTTTATTGTCTATGACGTAACTATTTATCGTATTATTAAATAATTGAGAGAGGGACACAATACACAACATCTACATTTACGGATAGGAAAGAGAAACTAAGAAATGGATAGAACACCCTTCAGTTACATATTGGAAGCTACCTTAACTATTTATTCGTAGAAATAATTAATCTGTAACCTGATCAATGGATCGTACAAAAAAATGTAACGTGACACTACAGTATGGACCACAAAAACGAACATACGAATTAAACGGATTATTACTTGCAAATAAATAAATATATTTTAATTCTTTTTATTGCATTAAGTTCAAAAAAGAGTTTCTCATCACTCTAGAGTCTAGTGAATGACGTGCAATTGGTAATATTGTAATTCTCTCAGCGCTTTGTTGTAATAATATTGTTATTATAAAATAGAAAACAATAGTTTTAAGCTTTTGTATTACTTTTCCCTGAATAGCAGTTTTGTATAACTATCCTTTATGTATTTTCCTGTTTTTCAACATAACGCTGAGAAAAGAAACATATTACCAATTTGATGTCATTTGTCAAAGTGATTATAAAAAATTTCTGAATATAATACAAAAAGAATTATAATAAAGATTTATTTCAAAGTTATAAGCAGTTTGATTCTAAATTCCTTTTTTGTGGTCCATATACTGTATACGAGACTAAACATTATAATGACACTATGTATATTTCAGTGCACTTGTGAATGAGAGAAAATAACATGAAGACAAACTAGTAGAGTAGAGAACCTTTAAAAGTTTTAACCTCTTCAGGGAACAATTAAAAACATAAAGCTAAGAATAAATTGCGTATCAGCACACTCACACCCACCGACAGAAGAATTCACTTAGATTGAATAACTTATCAAAATGAGATGTACACATTGTAAAAATTCTTATATATTAAATTTGGATGAACATTGCATTCAGTACCTACGATTTTTGTGATTTTCGAAAAAAAAATTCAGTATGAATTTATATTTATATGTACAATGGCAATTTTCCGGGTGGTAATCTTCCCACAGTAGCAGTTTTCCCACAGTGGCAATTTTCTTCAGTGGCAATTTTCCGGTGGCAATCTTCCTCCAGTGGCAGTTTTCCCACAGTGGCAATTTTCTCAGTGGCAGTTTTCCTACAGTGGCAGTTTTCCCAGACGCAGTTTTCCTGGTGGCAATTTCCCTAGCACCGTTAATTGGGTATCATACATGCAACAATTCTATTTTGGACGTTTTTGAGATACTACAGTTTGAAATGTTAGAAAGTAACATTTAGGTTACGAAACATTCAGGGGTTAATATAGAAATGGAAACAACTTGCAGCTCTTCCGTGGAATCCAGATTTTGGAAGATCCCGACGAACAGTCTTTGTTCAAACTGAATGTAGTGATTTACTCTTGTGATTTGCTCTAACAATTCAGTTTAGTAAAGTTTCGAGCCAGATCTGTGCTTTGCTGAGGAATATTTCCTTTCTTTTTTCAAATGAAGTCATTTCTTTTAGGACATTACCTCTTGAAACTCAGAACATTCGGACACTTTCTGTTACGGTGACCGGTATATTCTACCCTAAGTATATTCCACCCCGGTATATTCCACCCTAAGTATATTCCACCCCGGTAAGTTCCACCCTATTTTACGGGTTAGGTTTGTTAGTTATAAATATTAATCATATATTAATCTTATATATAATACTGTGACGTACTTAGTTTGCTTCACTATAACGTCTAAGTGTATGGGTTCTTAAGTGATTAGGATCTTACTTTGGGGTATTTTCAGATTCCTTTCTCTTTATAAATCTCTTTCTACTAAATACTCATGGTACCATGCCCTAGAACCAACTTGCCACTATGGTTCCGACCTCAGGCCTCTGGTCCAAGCTTAACTGTATTTAAGGGTAATAATGGTAAAGTAATTAACACTTAAAGAGATTATATTCATTGGTCAAGCAAGGGTTATTACAAATAATATCTCCTCTAAAACGCTCGCAAGTTAAGGTCTCAAATAACTACGAACAGGAGAATAGGTGTGTAGCTCACGAGAGCAAATCGGTAACTGATTTGACTGTCGCTTACTTACAATCATATAGGTTCGTGATGATAGTAATGCATACACAATTGCTGTGTTTGCTTTACTACATTGCTCCCCCCTTCCGAAAATTTCAAAGTTACAATTTACATTTTTCCAAAACTGCCAGCTGGTTTGTCTACCCATTGTTACTCTATATTGAACAATGTTCAGACGCTCACGCTGTTAGTGGAAACATGTATATTGGATCTCTTGAAATTTCTCGAACCGGTAATAAACATATTATTAGAGAATTGAAAAATTTGAGTTTTAATTCGTTCTAGAAATATGTAAGACTAATGTGCATTCACCAAATGTTCTTAAATTTTTAATCTTACCTATACAATCTTAATTTTGCTTTAACAATATTTTTATTTATTCTCAAAATAATCTAAATTACTCCTACCTAATATGTCTCAGTTCAAAAATGTAACAACTTTTTCATTTTATAAACGTAATAACTTGCCTAATCTATTAGAGATCTCACCCCTCCCTCCTAATATGTAGATTTTTAGTCTAAATATTAACAGAGACCTTTGATCACTCCAATACATTACACAAATTGTTACTGCATTTACTTTTTTTTTTTTTTTAAAAAAAATTTATAATCAAAAAAAAAAATTTTCATTTTAATTTATCATATGTTATGATATCGTATTTTATGATCTTTTAATGAATTTTTATTCGTAATTGAAGTTATATGAATTTTGATCATCTTTATCAAATTTTGAGACAGTTGTGATCTTTAAATTTAAATCTTAAAATTAACACCGAAAAAAAAAATTAAACTTAAAATTAAATTCAATTGAAAAAACGATTATTATTAATTTTCACTTAAAATTACCCAACTTAAAATTAAAAAAAAATTAAAATAATGATCAAATTGAGTTTGAGGAAAAAAAATCTTAAATGCTGTTAGGTTTAGTTTTGGTAATTTCGATTTTTGGCCTTCGTTTTGCCTGAGGCATTACTATAACTGTTGTCGCCTGTATATTAACTGCCTGATCATTAAAGATATTAACTGTTCCACCTAGTTCCTCTAATCTAAAGGGGTGTTTCGCTTAATCTGATTGAAAGCTTCAGTCGCCATCTTAGACCTCAAATTCCTAATTTCGTACATCTTCATATCCTCTTCTGACTTAATCTTTTTTGACTGATGATATCCACATACGAGAATCATCACAACCAGTAGTGTTAGAATTAACACTAAAATGTCGCTGAACAAGTCTGGTATTAGGTCGTACTTTGTAGACCCCATGTTTTTAATGGTTTGCTCCAAATGAGCTTTGTTCATTGAAGATGATTTCTGGATCAGCTCCACTACTGAGTTCAGGTCAAAGTTACTCTGAGTTTGTCCCATCGCTCCAGCTGATCACTTCTCACGACCTTGAATTACAGTTCTGTGTGTCAACCGGCTGTGAGTGGCTGAGGGTAAGTCACTGGCTGTTTGTGGCTGAGGAGCTGTTGGCTGTGTGGGTAACTGGGTCCTCTCTGCCTCTCGTCACTGAAATCGAAACGATACCGTTAGACATGGCCCCTGTTCATTTTAGGTATTTTATCATATTTCAGTCTCATTTTGAATTGATCATTTTTGATTTTAAATTATTTCAGTATTTCATCCTAAATTTGAATATATATATATATATTTTTTTTTTTTCAAATTTTCATTCAAACAATTTTACAGAATATAATTCATCTTATTCGTTACCCAACATTTAAACAAAAAATTTAAAATTAACATGCATACAACAAAAAATATTAATCCTATTAAAATTATTATATGAAATTTTATATTAATAAAATTCATAATTCATCCCATCAACTTAAACTAAATACATACAAATATTACAATTAAAATTCATACAATTAAATTCATACAATAATTCTCTTACTGAGCAAAGGAAATATTGTAGTTTGAACAATGAATTGTATGCTCTGTTTGTTTGTCTCGCGTAAGCAAAAAAAATGTAAACATTTCTCTGACTCTTTGCATGTAACTGTGTTATATGCCACGTGTTCGTGTAAATGTAACATGTTACTCATGTTACTTCGTGTTATGTGTTCCTTTTGTGGACTTTCTATATAATGTTTATATTCAAATTTCTCATAATTTGATTTCCTGTTTAATGATGTTAATGAAATTATTTAATTAATTTGTTGTGAAATTTTCCAACTTAGTTAGATAATTTATATTGCTCGTTATCGTTTGATGTCCTAATTTAATTATAGCTTTGTTTTTTTTCACTTGTAATACTGTACCTGGTCCTATCCAATTTAATTGTAATTTATGTGTTTTTTGATGATTTCTAATTAATACTCGATCACCTATCTGTATAATTTTGTCTTTACGTGTCTTATTGTGGTAAATTATGCGTTTGTTTGATTGATTAATTATGTTAGCTCTTATCTGATCTTGAATAAATAGAGCTTGCCTAGCCTTGACTTTGACTATTGATTCTGATGTATCTAAATTGTAAATGTTATCCAAATTTTCTGCTTGAATATTTGGAGATGTGTCGCGGCCAAAAAGAGCGTATGCGGGAGAATCCTTCAAGGTCATATTGACTTGATTGTTAATTGTGTTTTGGACAATATCGAGAAACATGTCCCAATTATTGTGATCTACTGTGGCTACATAGAATCTTAATAATTTGTTAATTTTCTGGTTATTACGTTCACAAATTCCATTGGAATATGCTGAGTATGGTAATACCTCACATTTGTATATCTGATGTATTTCACTGAAAGTTCTAATTGCGTTAGACTTGAATTCTTTCGCACAATCCGACATTAACGTTTTGGGATATCCACAACGACTAAATGTTTTACTTAGACAATCAATTACTGTGTTAGTTGATTTGTCAGCTACTGCGTGTAATTCGTTATATCTTGTCAACATACATGTTATTGATAAAATATATTTGTTGTTCGTGTCAGTTGTTATAAAAGGTCCAATAAAATCAAATGAAACTGTTTCAAATGGTGTATTAGCTACTGGGGCAGACATTAATTTAATTGGTGTATCTAGACTTCCTTTAAGGATTTTGCAAACGTCACATCTTTTAATAAAAGATTCTATGACCGATCTTTCTTGAAAATGATAATATTTTAGTCGAAATTGAAATAGCGTATGAGCTAAACCACAATGGGTGTTAAAATGTATTGAATTAATTACTAAATTGATCATTTCATTTGGTATAACATAATTAACAATACTGGCTGCCCGAGTATCTATTTTCCGATGTCGATATAATATTCCGTCTAATATGAAAAATTCAGCTATGTTCCTAGATGTTCCCAATTGTTTTTTCTGTAATATATCCATTATTTCCTTACAAGCAAAGTCGTTTGACTGTGCAGTCTTTAGTCTGTTTAAAGTCCATGTTATGTCTTCCTGTTTAGGTATGTAGTTTAGAAATGGTTTTTCTTTGTTGATTTTATACAATTTAGATGTATCTGATTCTTGTTCGTTTTCTGAGTCTGTTTCTGAGTCATTGTCATTGTCGTTAATAATTTGTGGTACGTTTAGCTTAGCCCTCGATCTTGTGGTTGCTATATAATTTTCAATTGAATTACAACTTTCATTAGATGGTGTTAAAAGCTCACAATCATCTATTGTTTCTTCCGTCAGAGGAGTTAATCTACTAAGGGTATCGGCTACCACATTGCGTTTACCCTCAAAATATTTGATGGTACAATCATATGTGCTAGCCTCTATTGCCCACCTGGCTAGTGCCGTGTCTAAAGGCAGTTTATTACCAAAAAATGCACATAAAGGTTTGTGATCGGTTAAAATGGTAATAGGATATCCTAGACATAGATATTGAAATTCCTTTAAGGCTAGATGTATTGCAAGAAACTCTAGTTTAGTCGTGGAGTACCTTTTTTGAGTAGAATTTAATGATTTACTGAAATATGCTATGGGTCTTAATGTTTTGCTTTTGGTCGAATCTGGTTGTAGCAATGCTGCGCCAACTCCGATATTTGAGCTGTCAGTAAATAAATAAAATGGTCTGGAATAATTTGGATGTGCTAAAACCGTATCTGATGTCAAAATATTTTTGAGATTAATGAAACTAGTCTCACATTCGTCAGTCCAGTCAAATTTAGTGTCCTTCCTTAATAGTCTATATAATGGGTCGGCTTTCTGACTAAATTTAGGGACGAACTTACGAAAATAATTCGCAAGCCCTAAAAATCGCTGAAGTTGTTTTACATCTGTTGGTCTAGATGCTTCTCTAAGTTTTTCGTTTTGGATACATCGAATGCCCTCAGTAGTGACTCGATGTCCAAGAAAATTAATTTCGTGTTTAAAGAATTCACACTTCTCTAATTTTAATCTCAAATGAGCGTCACGTAAATTCATTAGCACTTGGCCAATATCATTTAAATGTTGTTCATAAGATCGACTAAAAATTAGGATGTCATCAATAAATACGAAACAGAGTTTCCCTAATACATTACTTAACGCTTTTGTCATTATTGCTTGAAATACTTTTGGACTATTGACATACCCGAAGGGTAATTTGCGGAAATGGTACTTTTTTCCATTTACCGCAAATGCTGTAAGCTTTTTAGACTCCTCGGAGAGTTCCACCTGGTGAAATGCACTCCTCAGATCTAAACTAGAAAATATCTTTGATCCACCTAAAGATCCAAGCATATCGTCAACCCTAGGTAACGGAAATCCTTGTATATGGACACACTTATTTAATGATCTGAAATCTATTACGGGTCGTATTTCCCCATTCTTTTTATGAACCACGATAACGGGAAAGTTATACTCGGACATTGAAGGTTCTATAGTACCTTCTTCTAACATTGACCTGTTGACTTCTTCAAGTTGTTCTTGAAATTTATGTGGGATGCGGTACGGCATCTTGTTTATCACTATATTAGGATCTTTCAATATTATTGTGTGTTTACATATACTAGTAGTCCCGATTTTTTCGTCCTTAATCGTGATTACGTCTCTAAAGTCATTTAGTAACTGCGTCATTTTGTCTTCATACTCTGACATTCCACATGATATGTCAGCATTAACTAACCTTCTTGGTGCTGATGGCACTGTCTGAGAATTGTTTTCTACATCAGCACTTAATGTGCTGTCACGGCTTCTATCAGCGCTTCCGTCACGTGATATTTTACACTTCATATCTCGGTTGCCATGCGTTGTAACTAATGGCTCTCCATTAATTCCAACTGCATGTACCTTTGACTTTTCATAAATTAGTTCAGGGGTAACGTTTCGTTCAAATGGCTTTGGTTTTTCGTCACTCAACACGTTTCCTAACCTAGATTTATGAGTCCTATTATTTAAACACTCCGATATAGTCGCTATATTTACTTCGACTTCCTCTTCGTACGTCTGGAGTTTACCAACTATCATATTGTCCCGTAATATGATATCACTATCCGTCGGATTCATTACGAAAACTGGGCATATTGACACTTGATCTCCCTCTTTTTTTGTGTCTTCGATTTTTATTAGTGTTTCGGCTATCACTAAACCGCTATTGAAACTTCTTTTAGCTATTATATAACTTCCTGCTTCGTTGTTTTTGACAAACCCATACAATATTTGTACGCTGTTTGCCTCAACGACTTGGCTATTTATATGAACATTTCCGTTCTTCTCGCGTTTTTTATTCCTTGTCTTCGTGTTTACCCCGGATTTCATAACCTCCGTTTGCCCTTTTTGTTGAGGTTTAACCCTTACTTTCGCAATACTACTACGGCTGTTTGTGCGTTCGTTTATTTGTCTTATCAACGTTCTTCGTTTTGACCTATTTGAAGTAAGGACCAGCTCAGATATTAAGCAATCTGTGCTTAATAGTTCTTTAGTAGCTATTCTACGTTTTTCCATAAACGGAATTTTTTCTTCACCTAATTTTAATATTTTCTTATCAAAATCAATTTGCGCGTTCGTTAACACGTCCCTTCCTAATATTACATCATATGGTAAGCTACTGTTGTTGATCAGTAAAGCGTTTACTGTTTTCTTGTGGGATTTCGACATTAGTTCAAATTTTACTTCACCTTTTACTTCGGAACGTCCGTTTATGCCTTTAATAGTTACGTTTGATTTTATTATGTCCTCGTGACTCGCCTTGTAATTAAAATTACGACTGTTTAAAATCGTTCTCTCGCTCCCTGAATCTATTAAAGCTTCCCAATCGAATTCTTTACTATGTAAAATTATCGTTGGCTTAGAAGTCCCTTTTATCGTATAATGACAGTCCATCAATCCGCTTAATTCATCTTTATTTTTTACTAATTGGACTGTTATATATGTTTCGCTCATTTTTTTATCCTCAACGCTTAACTCTTCTTCTTTTAATAAATCGAACTTATTTTTACATTCACAACTTGTGTTGAGTGACGATTTACCTTTGCTATTGAATTTAACGTGCACTGGATCTAATTTATTCATGTTCAATTCACTTTCGTACACGGAGCTACCGACCGTTTTCCCGTGAGACCTATTTTGTTTTTTACTTCTGTTTGTATTTACATGTTTTTGCGAAAATCCTTGGCCTGTTGAGCCCGACATTCTCTACCTATATGTCCTAATTTGTTGCACCTGTAGCACTTAATTGTACCACTACGGCTGTGAGGGGTAGGGGTAGGTTGGGGGATGTTCGTGTTGTGTACGTTTGCCCTGCCTGTGGGATTATGTTTATACCTACTTCTGCTTACATACCTACCTGTTGTTCCTCTATTTCTTATGTCATGAGTGTAATATGTTTCTGTATCATCTAGCATATCCTCGTGAAAATTGCCTTGATTCTCACCCTCGGGTTTTTCTATCAAAAAAGTTTCTGTGTCATTGAAATTCTTTTTTGGTATTAGAATTTTTTTATCATGTGGCAAAGATCTTATTTTCTTCGTTGTAGCAGACAGTAAATTAGCTGTTGTCTTAAAAGGACCTTCTACGACTCCTTTGATGATACTGGGGTTGATCTGTGGACCCAATATTGTTAAATACATTGATGTATTCATGAGATCTTTTGCGTGATTTTTTAATTTGCGTGTGAATGATTCATCACTTTCAGTTGCTGTCCTTACTGGAAATTGGGCGTTCATTGTGTCGTCATTTAAAATGAAGTCCGTGACCTCTCCTATCTTTTCTAATGTACTTAAGATGTCACTGGCAGCTGTTGTCTCATCCTTCAATTTATTTGTGTATAATTCATGACATACACTGTAGATATCCTTGCTGTCTTTCTGCACATATATGTCTTCTAGTACCGTGCATATTTCTTGGTATGTGCTATCCTTAAATGTTTTACCGTTAACAACGTTATTAACAGTAATTTGAAAATCTCCTAGCTTGCAATCAGCGCTCCTGAAAAGGATTTTCTTCTTTTCTGCATCATCTTTATCCCCTAAGCTGGATATATGATTATTTAATAGGCTGAGGTGCTGACGAAACGTGTTCTTCTCCTCGAAAGCTGGATCCTCTGGCCTTCTTCTTCCCCTGAATATTGGCAATGAATCCGAATTTATGATCGTCGTACTCCGACTTTTAATTATTTCCTGGAGTTGAGCTTGTGTTAATTCGACCGACATTTTGGGGGGTTTTTTTGGGGATGTTTTGGGGGATGTTTTGGGTGATGTTTTGGGTGATGTTTTGGGTGTTGTTTTGGGTGGTGACTTTGGGGGTGATTTGGGGGGTGAGTTGGGGGGTGATTTGGGTGTTTTGGGTTGTTTAGTTTTCTGTACTCTGGGTTTAGTTCGTCTTCCAGATCTAAGTTCTACAGCCTCCGCGTTAATTGCTTCGTCTTCTGAGGTTGGCATGTGTTTCCTATCCTAATGAAGTGTTATTATGTACTTAATCAAGTGTAATGCACGTGTAATCACTTATTATGAAAAAAGAAGAAGAAAAAATAATAGACTATCCAATTAAAAAATTAATCCATCAACCATAAAAAAAAATAATATATAATAAATATATAATAATAATAAATAATAATCATTCAAATAATAAGTAATAAATGAAATATAATTTAATATAGAGCAATGTTTGTTAATTAATAACGACACACAGCAAAGCTAACAGAAATGCATGCACTTATACATCTTATAATTATAATTGCTGCAGTAATGATTAATTACCTTTGCTTATTCATCAACACAATTCTAGACTAAGTAGGACGGCTTATTTCACCACTGACTAAGAACTAACACATAGATCTTTCTCCGATCGCTTCAGAAATGAGACTGAATGATAAGATGACATATAATGATATGGTATACTCAACTTTCAGTTCCATGTACAGTGGGTCCCGCTTATCAGGTTTTGTCGTTGATTTTTGCTCTGATGTTAACTGTTATGATGTTAACTGATTGTTCACTGAGCGCTGTGCACTGTATTTTATGCACTGTATGTTAACTGAATGTTCACTGAATGTTAAAACTTCACTGAATATTAAATGATCACTGAATGTTGTTTGATCACTGAATGTTGAATGATCACTGAATGTTGAATGATCACTGAATGTTGAATCACTGAATGTTGAATGATCACTGAATGTTGCAGTTTGAATAAATACTTTTCAGATGTAGTATTTAAACAAATTAGACTCTCAATTTCTGGTTGATTTACGGCTTTTTTGCATGTTGTTTATAATCGAATGTTTTCCATCACCATTCGTCAACGTGCAACACTTAACCCATTACTGTCGCTTCCTCCCTCCGTGTTCTTCCAGTTCCTTCCAGAATTTTCCAGAATTTTCCAGAATTTCCAGAATTTTTTTTTTTTTTCAGACTGGTCAGTCTTGTTGATTGTCTTTGCTCATTCAGATTTCAAATTAGGCCATCTGTACTCTCCTTATCCTTCCGATAATTTTCGAGATGCCTTTTGCTTGACCTTGAGTTGAATTATCTTTATACTTTATCACAAAAACTGAACACCTTAATTGGATCGCACCTTCATATAGGGTCGCAAAACCCGGTCTTGCTGTAATCAAATACTCTCCAATCAGATGGTTAACTTAGTTTTTGGTAAATTACAAAGCTTTCAATCTTTTACTTCAGTAATTGAATTTCCGCACACTAAATTCGAATTACTTAATCACGCACCATACGTGGCCACCAATGTGACGTACTTAGTTTGCTTCACTATAACGTCTAAGTGTATGGGTTCTTAAGTGATTAGGATCTTACTTTGGGGTATTTTCAGATTCCTTTCTCTTTATAAATCTCTTTCTACTAAATACTCATGGTACCATGCCCTAGAACCAACTTGCCACTATGGTTCCGACCTCAGGCCTCTGGTCCAAGCTTAACTGTATTTAAGGGTAATAATGGTAAAGTAATTAACACTTAAAGAGATTATATTCATTGGTCAAGCAAGGGTTATTACAAATAATATCTCCTCTAAAACGCTCGCAAGTTAAGGTCTCAAATAACTACGAACAGGAGAATAGGTGTGTAGCTCACGAGAGCAAATCGGTAACTGATTTGACTGTCGCTTACTTACAATCATATAGGTTCGTGATGATAGTAATGCATACACAATTGCTGTGTTTGCTTTACTACAATACTAGGTAACTTGTATTTTCATTGTAGCAAATTAATCTTTTTGTTGGTCAATCACAAACTATTTAAGTATATATTTTTCACTACACATGTTTCAGAACAGCAGAAGGAAAGTTTGTGTGAACGCTCTTTATTTTATTTAGTTTTTCAATAACAAGTTGATTATCTTCACTATCACTAACACAGCAGCGATATTAACTGTAAGATGATGTCATATAGTACTTCTTGTTAACTTTTTAATTTTAAATTTGAATTTGGTATTTTGACTTCGAGTAAAAGTGATGTAAAATGTTCTTTGACCGAAGGCTATTTTTTACATCGAGAGTATTATACAGTGTGAATGCAGTCGGTTTAGAAAACTTGTTTCTTTTATCATTTCATATAAAGTATTTGAATATTTGTCATTTTTGTAGTGGTAAAACTAATTGAAGAAACTAAAGTGGGGAAAATGTCACCTTAATTACCATGAAATATTTAAAAATTGGAAACATTTTATATTCCAACCACCGAATAAAAAACCACCAGTTGCCAGGTCCTCATAGAGTTTTATCCAATTGCATATAATTGTCAATATTTTTTACTCATGCGAAATCGGAATCCATGAAGCCCTTAAAATGGAATATATAAAAGCTCACAAGGTAATGTTATCTGTACCTAAGACATTTGCTAGTGTTGTATGACTTTAAAGAACACCAACAGTAATAGTCTCATTCCATTACTCACAGGCTTATAGAAACAAATAAACCGAATAAGTGTGAGGTGCCTGAACTTGTTTACGATCTCGCATCCCTTGTGTCATTTATTGTGTGATTGATGTACTATTGTGAAGAAAGATATCACTATTAAATTATAGGATTTAATGAGTCAGATGTTTCAATTGCTATTATTATAGAAAATAGAAAGTAAGTATAGAATATAGAAAACCATCATATCCAATTGCTATTTGGAATGTATCTAATTGATGTGCAATTAAAATTCTAAGAACAACAGTTTGTTGAGAGAGATTCCACTCGTGATAAGTATAATGCTAAATTTCGATACCATTCTCAAGGTGCTGAAATCCATCGAAAATGAAAATAAAGGGATAGGAATAAATATATCTTAAATGTGATCAGCAATGTTAAACCTCAATGCTCATTACAATGAAGATAAAAATATATCTTTTTGAAGGCCGTTGCTCACATTATGAAGATTTGACTAATCTCTTTAAATTTTTTATCTCATATCTGAAATATTGTTTCCCAGAGGTTTTAAATTTAACATGAATTGTTAAATTATTGCATGTGTAGGTTATTATATAAATATTCTGTGTACATTTCGATAACTTGAGAGGAATTCAAAGTTCAATTGAATATTCATATAATGGTCAATTTTCAATTTAAATTATTTTAAGATTGTCACTGGAAAAAATCTTATCTAACAATTAATCATATATGTACTACTGTTAATGTGCTTGCTTTAAAGCATATTACTACACAATATATGATGAATGCAATTTCCTCAACCAGGGCTTATAGTGCAAAGCAAATTCGTGCCAAGAGCATATATTTTACAGTGCAATTTGCATGATTATCCAATAATAGACGAATTATTAGTGCCAGAAAATCATTAGTGATTATCATTGTTCAAAGACAGGTAGAAAATAGCTTCTTTCTCAGAATTGATACAAATCCCAATTACCTTTTTATTGGAACCTGATCATTCATGCAAACCGATATGACGTGTCTGAGTACATGCATATAAGCATTAATTTACATGTATATTAATTGGCAATTGCCTCGGAACCATTGGCATGGATTATTGTTTCTCATTTACTCTTCATAAGAAAAATGTTTAGAATTTACCAAACTATATCATTATGTCAATGTACTCATTACTTTCTTCCAATTTTAATGTCACGGTGTTTATATGTGGCACTCAAACTATAATGTTTTTTAAAAAGCATTTTACTATATTTAATCCTCATTTGTATCTGTTTGTATGTGCTAATGTTGCAGTGAATCTTTTTCACCCGAACTCCTCAGTTCCCTCAGCTAATTTTAACTGTCAAACCAATTTGGCGAAGTTGTGAAGCAACACAGTACATATTTATCCATTGATATATTATTTATAAACTCAAAGCTCTATCGCTTCTGAAAAACTTTGTTATTTGGTCCTGATTGAAGGATAACTTTAGCTCTGCTAAATTTTATCTCCATTATTGACTGATGTTGTCCGTGGCATATAATATGTAAGTTTGACGTAATATGTACCGCTTAAAATAACAAACTACATTATAACTTTGCAGCTAAAAATCACCCAAAGTTAGGTTTTCATGCATTATTTATTATCCTCTAAAACTGGAATAAACTTATTTTGCAATTATTATATGAACTAAAATAATTTGAGAGAACAATTTCTACAGCATCATTAAATAAATGGGGAAAAACAATTAGTTTCAAGTTTTCGAAAAAGGATGAACGACAAAAGCTTTTCAAATAACATTATTTAAAGTTTATTTCATTAGAATTAGAGCTCCATAGAATAATACCAATAAATAATACCAATAGATATCAAAAAATGAACGTAGTTTAACGATACAGAGTCAGTTTTCAATAATGCAGATGATACACATAAAAATGAAATTAAAACTTGTTCAACTGTTCAATATTCCGTACGTTAGTAAAAACAGTGTATCAAACATGGAAAAAAATAGATTTTTATTATAATATCTATCAATCTATGACCATTGAGAACATTCAGAAAATATTTGTTGATTTTATTCCAATAACTTTCTTTATATGGGATATTGTCTACATAGATCAGTAAATACTTATTAATATGCACGTAATGCATGTATATTTTATTTTAGTTATGAAAAGTTACAGATCATACTCATGAACTTCTTGAATAAAAAATTAAAAATAAGTTCTATCAAACCCTTCACTCTCCCCATTCTCACCCTCACTCTCCCCGTTCTCACCCTCACTCTCCCTATTCTCACCCTCACTCTCCCCATTCTCACCCTCACTCTCCCCATTCTCACCCTCACTCTCCCCATTCTCATGAACAAAGAGATCTCGGTATTCTGATCACCCGGGATCTGAAGTTCTCCAGACAGTGTTTGGATGCTGAAAGGAAGGCAAACAAGATCCTTGGATATATAAAGAGACAATTTACATACCGAAATAGGGAGACTGTACTCACCCTCTATAACTCCCTAGTAAGACCAATACTAGAGTATGCGGTCCAGTTCTGGTCGCCGACACTGCGCTCAGATGTCAAGCGACTGGAACAAGTACAGGCTCGGGCCACAAAACTTGTGCCAGAAATCCGCTTTAAGGGCTACGCTCGAAGATTGGAAGATCTAGGTCTTTTTACTCTAGAGCAGCGGCGTATGAGGGGTCACCTCATAGAGAGTTTTAAGATCCTTAGGGGATTCTCTGAGGTTGACCCCCATGACTACTTCGTTTTGTGCCAAAACGCCACCCGTAACCATGGGTGGAAGGTTGTTCCACCTCGGTTCGGCACTACCCAACTGGAGAATTTCATGCTGGTGAAAGTCTGCAACCTCTGGAACAGACTTCCAGCTGAAATTGTCAACAGTCCATCAGTTGACTCTTTTAAAAGACGCCTAGACGGGATTCTCCCTGGGCTTGATTACTGAGCTCAGGGTTTATCATGACCTCTTGTTTTGGCCTTTTCTGAGCAGGAGCAGATGTGTGACTGGTGGCGGTTGTTTTCTGTGCACCCCCCAGACTTCAACTTTGCCCCTAGTGTCTACCTAGTGTAGAAAACACATTCTGCTCTTCTATATTTAAAGAGAAACCCTGGCGCCTTTACGTGGCGAGAGAGATCAGGTCACACCCTGCGTCCTGTCACCGTCTCAGGAACTGGTGGGTTTGACTGACCAAGTCCAGGTTAAAACTTGTAGTAGCCTATGATTGCACCCAAACTGTCTTCCTACGCCTGCTGGAGGTTCTTCCTTCGTCAGGTTTGGGAGTGCGGTTTGAAGTGCATGGGCTCCAAGTGAGGATTGATGGAGAGAGATTTACCATGCTCCGTTAGTATCCCTACGTTGAGCAGCGCAGCTGGCTGTGCACAGGGGCCTTCCTTGGATGAGCATATTGTGCTTTTTGAAGGTCCCTTTATCCTTGTGACTCCTTGTGACACCCTCACTCTCCCCGTTCTCACCCTCACTCTCCCTATTCTCACCCTCATTCTCCCCATTCTCACCCTCACTCTCCCTATTCTCACCCTCACTCTCCCCATTCTCACCCTCACTCTCCCCATTCTCACCCTCACTCTCCCCATTCTCACCCTCACTCTCCCCATTCTCACCCTCACTCTCCCCATTCTCACCCTCACTCTCCCCATTCTCACCCTCACTCTCCCCATTCTCACACTCACTCTCCCTATTCTCACCCTCACTCTCCCCATTCTCACCCTCACTCTCCCTATTCTCACCCTCACTCTCCCCATTCTCACCCTCACTCTCCCCATTCTCACCCTCACTCTCCCCATTCTCACCCTCACTCTCCCCATTCTCACCCTCACTCTCCCCATTCTCACCCTCACTCTCCCCATTCTCACACTCACTCTCCCCATTCTCACCCTCACTCTCCCCATTCTCACACTCACTCTCCCCATTCTCACCCTCACTCTCCCCATTCTCACCCTCACTCTCCCCATTCTCACACTCACTCTCCCTATTGTCACCCTCACTCTCCCCATTCTCACCCTCACTCTCCCAATTCTCACCCTCACTCTCCCCGTTCTCACCATCACTCTCCCCGTTCTCACCATCACTCTCCCCATTCTCACTCTCCCCATTCTCACTCTCCTCCTACTTGTGAAAACAGGCTGCTGGAAGTCTTAGAATAAGTTTAGTTTTAAGGTAACTTTAAGCTTTCTTATTCATAAGACGGAATGTGGGTAGCTGACAACTACTGTGGAGCGCCTCGGCAGGTGGCGGATAGCCGAACGGCCTGCAGATATGCAGGCTAGCTGCGAATATACTGAATAAGCAGTGGCGGACCGTACTGTCCGGTAATGATAGCAGTCGTGAGTCCACGGGGATACGTTATCCGGCATAGCGGCCGTTAAGCGTGAGGCCCTGGCTGTAATGGCTGGGTGTCCTAAGAGAGGACAAACTCTGACAAAAAGCGCCTGCTGCCTGGTAGGGCCCACCTATTATTGGAAAGGCTAGGAGAAGGAAACTCTGACTTAACACCGCCTGCTGCCTTGTAGGTCCCACCAATTGAGGAAAGGCTAGGAGAAGGAAAACTCCGATATAAAACCACCCCTAGCCCTGTAAGTCTCACAAATCTAAAGAGGAAGGCTAAGAGAAGGTAACTCTGATTTTAAATCCTTATAACGACCCTGCAAACTCCTTGATCTGAACTGAATATTGATTTGATTCTATCGTTACCGAGCTAAACCAGTGGAAAAGAACGGGGGCAGAGGCATATTGCCTCCCCCTCAAGGTAAGAGGTCTTGCCTTGGGGGAAACCGTCGTTCTGACCGCTGCGGAGGCAACCCTCACTCCTATACTCCCTGAGGTGGGTCTCTGTACTTATGAGACCCATGTACCTTGCCCTGGTTGCCGTCCGTGGTGGCGGGGGAGATAGTAGTGTTGGAAAATCTAAATATTCTATGGAAAACTCACACCCCTGTGGCTTGGGAGAGCCCCAATCTCCCACCCTTGCCGATGCACATCAACCCTGTGCAGGTGCTCAGACAGTGAGCACCAGAAGATCTGGTAGTCAGGCTACTAGATCAGGAGTGAGAGGGAAAAAGGCAGGAGTCCGTGACGTCCCACCTGGACCCCAGAAGGGGAAAAACGGACCTGGTGCCCTGAAACATGAATGAATGTTTCAGGTGCAAAAAGAAGAAGTGGTCAATTGACTTCAAGGAGGGAAAGGCAGCGGATCTCACGAGGCTGAGCGTGTGCCTCTTTTGCGAGCTCTTTCTCAAAATTGAGAGTCAGGCCGCAAAACTCGTGAAGTACGAGAAGGTCATTTCTGACCTCCGTAAAAGTTTAGACCGACAAGAGGTACAACATGCCGAGGAACTCAGAAACCTCCGAGAGAAGCTGGGTAAGAGTCGGGTATCTGTTCCTAGCACTGCCACCAGCACTCTTAAATCGCTACTTGTCCCCCTGGAGTGTCGGTTTGACATCCAGGAGTCCACAATGGACATTATAGAAATCAGACTGGCGTCCCTGGAGGCTAAGAGGTCGAAGGATGACTCTGAGAGGCAGTCTTACCGGAGCATCCTATTGAGGGATCCTGTCCCCCAGATGCCACCCACTTCTGTAGTGGCTATGGAAGTTACCTCAGGAGCCAGAGATTTAAACGGCAATGTAGGCAGAAGCGTTGCCAAAAGTGTTAGGACAAAAAGCCGTCCTGACACAGAGAGGAGGAAGAGCGAAACAAAGCTGCAAGGTAGAGCTACGGTTCCACCAGAGAGGGAAACCGTGAACCTCCTGGTGGGTGACTCCCTCGTAGGGAGGCAAACCGGCCTACGCTACAAGCAGCTTCGTCGCGAGAACAGAGTACTGTGTTTCCCTGGTGCCAAGATAGGCAGGATCGTCCAGGAGATCCAAAAACTGAACATAGACAGAAACAGTACTCTGATTGTCTCAGTCGGAGGAAATGACCTGTTCCTGAATTCACGGAAAAGTGGTCCTATTGAAAATATAGTCAAGGACTTTAATAGGCTACTCAGTGAAGTTAAGTCCAAGGTCAACAGAGGTATCGTTGTGGGGCTTTTGCCTAGGAGGAAAGCCACTAATGAGCATTATGGTAGAGCTCAGGCGATAAATGGTCAACTGAGTAACCTATGTCGGACCTACAGCCTCAAGTATGTTGACCTCTGTCATCTCTTTTTCGGAAGAGATGATCTCTACTGGAAGGACGGGATACACTTCAGTGGACGAGGCAGCAATTTATTTGCCGAACAGCTGGCTGTGAAGCTGTTCAAGCCTCACAAACCACTGAAGGAGGACCTTAATCATAAGAAGAGAAAGAGAGGACGCGGCAGGAGATCGGCGAAGGCATGTGCAGCACAGCCTCGACAGGAGGAACTGCAAGCAGAAACGGCTCCTTCAACCTCTACAGCTGGCACTGGAGATGGCCCCACCTTCAGATGTGAGGAATCTGTGCCAGGTAATGCCAAAAGAGCGCGCAGCCAGACAGTAAGCCCTGAGGGCGTTTTGAAGAAACGATCCAGGCAATCTGACCCCTCTTTCCCAGATTCCCCTGACCCCACCCCAGATTCCCTTGACCCCACCCCAGATTCCCTTGACCCCACCCCAGATCCCCCAGATCCCCCTGACCCCACCCCAGATCCCCATGAGCCCACCCCACATCCCCATGACCCCACCCCACATCCCCATGACCCCACCCCACATCCCCATGACCCCACCCCACATCATCATCACCCCACCCCACATCCCCATCACCCCACCCCACATCACCCTGACCCCACCCCAGATCCCCCTGACCCCACCCCAGATCCCCCTGACCCCACCCCAGATCATCCTGAGCCGACCCCGGACCCTGATGACTCTGACGACGGCTCAGGTTATGAAGACTGCGCCGATGAAAACCAGGGAAACGGGCTAGGACTCAGAGGTCGGTGAGGGACCTCCGAATGATACTCTTCAATGCTCGGTCTATCAGGAATAAGCTGCAATAGTTTAGATGTATGGTGGCTATTGAATGTCTCGACATCATCTGCATCACTGAGACCTGGCTGGACACTGAGAAACGAGATTTTGAGGGAGAGTATCACCTGCCCGGGTATAAAATGTTCCACAGGGATCTTGGCAACAGAGCAGGTGGAGGTGTGATGATCTATGTTCGCTGTCACATTGACGCGGCCCTCATACCCATCGACTCACCGTATGAATTACTAGGGATAGAGGTCCGAGCGGAAGTCACACTCCACCTTTACCTGCTCTACAGACCACCCCACCAGACGAGAGACCACGACCGAGATCTCTACGCTGCTCTCACTAACCTTCTGCAGGATGAAACGGCCATTGTGTTGGGAGATTTCAACTGCAGAGTGGATTGGAGCACAAGAGTCTCGGATGGAGAGGGAGGTAGGTTGATCGAATTTTCGAACGACAACTTCCTCTCCCAGATGGTAAGAACTCCCACTAGAGGCGAAAATGCACTGGACCTCATATTCACTACCGACGAAGATCTGGTTTCTTAGGTCTCGGTTGGTGAATGTCTGGGTACCAGTGACCATAATGCCGTTTCTTTTAGAGTGGGAGTCAAAGTGGAACAAGAGAAAATCTCTCATAGAAATATGCTGAATCTGAGAAGAGCTGATTACGACAGTTTCACTCGTGATCTGCAGGCATTACGTCCTCAACTTCCAGCTTCACCTGATCAGATGTGGCGGGGCTTTAAGGCAAACTACATCTCGATCCAGGACCGATGCATACCTAGGAAAAGGGTAGGTGATTCCAGGAAGGTTCGTCCTAAATGGTTCCATAACGAGCTTGGCAGAGAGATAAAGAGAAGGAAACGACTCTACGTCTCATTCAAGACTCACTCTTCACCGGAAACTGAGAGACTTCTCACAGACCAACGGAGATTGGTCAAAAGAATGGTGCGGCAAGCTAAAGTAGCGGAGGAACACAGGGTTGCATTGGCCTGTAAGGGCAACCCTAAGGAGTTCTTCGCTTATGTCAATAGCAGGAAGCCCACCAGAAGCTCCATCGGACCAATCAGGACAACCCAAGGTATGTTGGCAACTTCGGATGCCGACATCGTCGCCGAACTCAACAGTTATTTCGTCAGTGTCTTCACCAGGGAGGATGCGCTTGGCACCCCTGACCCCGTAGTCTACTACGAGGGACGAATGCCACTGACTGAGATTGTTTGTACTGTTGAGGAGGTAGTGGACAAACTTGGCAAGCTGGACCCTAACAAGGCAGCTGGTCCTGATGGATTCTTACCGACAGTGATGAAGAACGTGAAGGATGGTTTGGCGGTACATCTGCAACAGATCTTCAATGTCTCTTTGGAGTCGGGCGAGGTCGCCGACGACATGAGGATCGCGGATGTGACCCCAATCTTCAAGACAGGTGAGACCACTAACAGTAGTAACTACAGACCGATTAGTTTAACATCGGTTCCTGGAAAGCTGCTAGAATCCATCATCAAGGATAGGATTGTGGATCACCTGGAAGAACACCAGCTCATAGGAAAGAGTCAGCATGGCTTTCTTCGCGGGAAGTCATGCCTGACAAACTTACTAGAGTTCTTCTACTACGTTCTTCAGGAGCATGACAAATCCAAAGCTGTTGACATCGTCTACCTTGATTTCAAGAAGGCATTTGACAAGGTACCTCACAAGAGGTTAATGGCGAAAATAGCAGCTATTGGTGTGGGTGGTCGAGTTCTACAATGGATCAGGTCACGGCTAAATAACAGACGACAAAGAGTGGTGGTCAATGGCGTGGCCTCTGTGTGGAGCTCCATAACCAGCGGGGTTCCCCAGGGCTCAGTCCTTGGTCCTCTGCTCTTTATTATTTACATAAATGACCTTGACGTAGGACTCGTCAGTAGGGTATCCAAGTTTGCTGATGACACAAAGATTGGCATCAACGCTGCAAGTCCAGAGGCCATCGGACAACTCCAACTTGATCTTTTCAAGATCGGAGAATGGTCGGAAAAGTGGCAGATGCCCTTCAATGTGGACAAGTGTAGAGTACTTCATGCTGGTCGTAGGAACGCTGAAGCTTTCTACACGCTACTTGGAGACCAAATAGGACCCACTGATGTACAGAAGGATCTTGGAGTTATGATCACCAGGGATCTCAAGTTCTCTCGACAGTGCCTGGAAGCTGAGAAGAGAGCAAACAAGATCCTAGGGTACATCAAGAGGCAATTCAGATACAGAAACAGAGAGACAGTCCTCACCCTGTACAACTCTCTTGTAAGACCTCTTTTGGAGTTTGCGGTCCAGTTCTGGTCACCGACGTTGCGAGCAGATGTCCAGCGGTTAGAACGGGTGCAAGCGAGGGCGACTAAACTTGTACCTGAAATCCGATCCAAGGGATACGCGAAGACCTGGGCCTCTTCACGCTTGAGCAGCGACGTTTGAGGGGTCAACTCATTGAGACTTTTAAGATCCTTCGAGGGATAAGTCGAGTTGATCCCGAAGACTACTTTTCGCTGTGTGTGAACCCCACCCGCAACCACGGGTGGAAGGTGGTTCCGCCTCGGTTCACCACTGCTCAGCTGGAGAACTTCATGCTGGTAAAGATCTGTAATGTCTGGAACAGACTGCCAGAAAATGATGTCAGCAGCCTGACTGTTGACACATTCAAAAGGCGACTTGACAGGATACTCAGTGAGCTGGCTTACTGAGCTGTCAAGCGCCTCCATGACTTGACCTCGGAGTTGAGATGAGAGTCTTAGCTATCTTTTCTGATAGCACTCTTACTTCAACTCCAACCAACCAACTAAGAGAAAACCTGGCGCCTTTCCGTGGCTAGAGAGATCAGGTCACACCCTGCGTTCTGTCACCGTCTCAGGGATTGCCTTTGGGCGGCCCCTGTGAAGGTGGCAGTGATTGGCGGGTTTGACTGACCAAGTCCAGGATAAAACTTGGAGCTAATGATTGTACCCAAACTTTGCTCCTACGCCTGATGGAGGTTCTTTCTTTGTCAGGTTTAGGAGTACGGTTTGGAGTGCTTAGGTTCCAAGTGGGAAGTGATGGAGAGAGATTCACCTTGCTCCGTTGTTAACCCAACGTCGAGCGCACAGCTGGCTGTGCACAGGGGCCATCCTTGGATGGGCATATTGTGCCTTTTGATGGTCCCTTTATCCTTGTGACTCCTTGTGACTCTCCATTCTCACCCTCACTCTCCCAATTCTCACCCTCACTCTCTCCATTCTCACCCTCACTCTTCCCATTCTCACCCTCACTCTCCCAATTCTCACCCTCACTCTCCCCATTCTCACCCTCACTTTCCCCATTCTCACCCTCACTCTCCCTATTCTCACCCTCACTCTCCCCATTCTCACCCTCACTCTCCCCATTCTCACCCTCACTCTCCCCATTCTCACCCTCACTCTCCCCATTCTCACACTCACTCTCCCTATTCTCACCCTCACTCTCCCCATTCTCACCCTCACTCTCCCTATTCTCACCCTCACTCTCCCCATTCTCACCCTCACTCTCCCTATTCTCACCCTCACTCTCCCTATTCACACCCTCACTCTCCCCATTCTCACCCTCACTCTCCCCATTCTCACCCTCACTCTCCCCATTCTCACCCTCACTCTCCCCATTCTCACACTCACTCTCCCCATTCTCATCCTCACTCTCCCCATTCTCACACTCACTCTCCCCATTCTCACCCTCACTCTCCCTATTCTCACCCTCACTCTCCCCATTCTCACCCTCACTCTCCCCATTCACACCCTCACTCTCTCCATTCTCACCCTCACTCTCCCCATTCTCACCCTCACTCTCCCCGTTCTCACCCTCACTCTCCCCATTCTCACCCTCACTCTCCCCATTCTCACCCTCATTCTCCCCGTTCTCACCCTCACTCTCCCCATTCTCACCCTCACTCTACCCATTCTCACCCTCACTCTCCCCATTCTCACCCTCACTCTCCCCATTCTCACCCTCACTCTCCCCATTCTCACACTCACTCTCCCAATTCTCACCCTCACTCTCCCCATTCTCACACTCACTCTCCCCATTCTCACCCTCACTCTCCCCATTCTCACACTCACTCTCCCCATTCTCACCCTCACTCTCCCCATTCTCACCCTCACTCTCCCCATTCTCACACTCACTCTCCCTATTCTCACCCTCACTCTCCCCATTCTCACCCTCACTCTCCCAATTCTCACCCTCACTCTCCCCGTTCTCACCCTCACTCTCCCCGTTCTCACCCTCACTCTCCCCGTTCTCACCATCACTCTCCCCATTCTCACTCTCCCCAATATAACCCTCACTCTCTCCATTCTCACCCTTACTCTCCCCATTCTCACCCTCACTTTCCGCGGCAGGAGATCGGCGAAGGCATGTGCAGCACAGCCTCGACAGGAGGAACTGCAAGCAGAAACGGCTCCTTCAACCTCTACAGCTGTATGGTGGCTATTGAATGTCTCGACATCATCTGCATCACTGAGACCTGGCTGGACACTGAGAAACGAGATTTTGAGGGAGAGTATCACCTGCCCGGGTATAAAATGTTCCACAGGGATCGTGGCAACAGAGCAGGTGGAGGTGTGATGATCTATGTTCGCTGTCACATTGACGCGGCCCTCATACCCATCGACTCACCGTATGAGTTACTAGGGATAGA
Organism: Caprella mutica; assembly: GCA_947561585.1. NCBI lineage: Eukaryota > Metazoa > Arthropoda > Malacostraca > Amphipoda > Caprellidae > Caprella > Caprella mutica. The sequence continues at coordinate 4,893 of CANNZV010002300.1, read as the reverse complement.
GGTCCGAGCGGAAGTCACACTCCACCTTTACCTGCTCTACAGACCACCCCACCAGACGAGAGACCACGACCGAGATCTCTACGCTGCTCTCACTAACCTTCTGCAGGATGAAACGGCCATTGTGTTGGGAGATTTCAACTGCAGAGTGGATTGGAGCACAAGAGTCTCGGATGGAGAGGGAGGTAGGTTGATCGAATTTTCGAACGACAACTTCCTCTCCCAGATGGTAAGAACTCCCACTAGAGGCGAAAATGCACTGGACCTCATATTCACTACCGACGAAGATCTGGTTTCTCAGGTCTCGGTTGGTGAATGTCTGGGTACCAGTGACCATAATGCCGTTTCTTTTAGAGTGGGAGTCAAAGTGGAACAAGAGAAGATCTCTCATAGAAATATGCTGAATCTGAGAAGAGCTGATTACGACAGTTTCACTCGTGATCTGCAGGCATTACGTCCTCAACTTCCAGCTTCACCTGATCAGATGTGGCGGGCCTTTAAGGCAAACTACATCTCGATCCAGGACCGATGCATACCTAGGAAAAGGGTAGGTGGTTCCAGGAAGGTTCGTCCTAAATGGTTCCATAACGAGCTTGGCAGAGAGATAAAGAGAAGGAAACGACTCTACGTCTCATTCAAGACTCACTCTTCACCGGAAACTGAGAGACTTCTCACAGACCAACGGAGATTGGTCAAAAGAATGGTGCGGCAAGCTAAAGTAGCGGAGGAACACAATGTTGCATTGGCCTGTAAGGGCAACCCTAAGGAGTTCTTCGCTTATGTCAATAGCAGGAAGCCCACCAGAAGCTCCATCGGACCAATCAGGACAACCCAAGGTATGTTGGCAACTTCGGATGCCGACATCGTCGCCGAACTCAACAGTTATTTCGTCAGTGTCTTCACCAGGGAGGATGCGCTTGGCACCCCTGACCCCGTAGTCTACTACGAGGGACGAATGCCACTGACTGAGATTGTTTGTACTGTTGAGGAGGTAGTGGACAAACTTGGCAAGCTGGACCCTAACAAGGCAGCTGGTCCTGATGGATTCTTACCGACAGTGATGAAGAACGTGAAGGATGGTTTGGCGGCACATCTGCAACAGATCTTCAATGTCTCTTTGGAGTCGGGCGAGGTCGCCGACGACATGAGGATCGCGGATGTGACCCCAATCTTCAAGACAGGTGAGACCACTAACAGTAGTAACTACAGACCGATTAGTTTAACATCGGTTCCTGGAAAACTGCTAGAATCCATCATCAAGGATAGGATTGTGGATCACCTGGAAGAACACCAGCTCATAGGAAAGAGTCAGCATGGCTTTCTTCGCGGGAAGTCATGCCTGACAAACTTACTAGAGTTCTTCTACTACGTTCTTCAGGAGCATGACAAATCCAAAGCTGTTGACATCGTCTACCTTGATTTCAAGAAGGCATTTGACAAGGTACCTCACAAGAGGTTAATGGCGAAAATAGCAGCTATTGGTGTGGGTGGTCGAGTTCTACAATGGATCAGGTCATGGCTAAATAACAGACGACAAAGAGTGGTGGTCAATGGCGTGGCCTCTGTGTGGAGCTCCGTAACCAGCGGGGTTCCCCAGGGCTCAGTCCTTGGTCCTCTGCTCTTTATTATTTACATAAATGACCTTGACGTAGGACTCGTCAGTAGGGTATCCAAGTTTGCTGATGACACAAAGATTGGCATCAACGCTGCAAGTCCAGAGGCCATCGGACAACTCCAACTTGATCTTTTCAAGATCGGAGAATGGTCGGAAAAGTGGCAGATGCCCTTCAATGTGGACAAGTGTAGAGTACTTCATGCTGGTCGTAGGAACGCTGAAGCTTTCTACACGCTACTTGGAGCCCAAATAGGACCCACTGATGTACAGAAGGATCTTGGAGTTATGATCACCAGGGATCTCAAGTTCTCTCGACAGTGCCTGGAAGCTGAGAAGAGAGCAAACAAGATCCTAGGGTACATCAAGTGGCAATTCAGATACAGAAACAGAGAGACAGTCCTCACCCTGTACAACTCTCTTGTAAGACCTCTTTTGGAGTTTGCGGTCCAGTTCTGGTCACCGACGTTGCGAGCAGATGTCCAGCGGTTCGAACGGGTGCAAGCGAGGGCGACTAAACTTGTACCTGAAATCCGATCCAAGGGATACGCGAAGACCTGGGCCTCTTCACGCTTGAGCAGCGACGTTTGAGGGGACAACTCATTGAGACTTTTAAGATCCTTCGAGGGATAAGTCGAGTTGATCCCGAAGACTACTTTTCGCTGTGTGTGAACCCCACCCGCAACCACGGGTGGAAGGTGGTTCCGCCTCGGTTCACCACTGCTCAGCTGGAGAACTTCATGCTGGTAAAGATCTGTAATGTCTGGAACAGACTGCCAGAAAATGTTGTCAGCAGCCTGACTGTTGACACATTCAAAAGGCGACTTGACAGGATACTCAGTGAGCTGGCTTACTGAGCTGTCAAGCGCCTCCATGACTTGACCTCGGAGTTGAGATGAGAGTCTTAGCTATCTTTTCTGATAGCACTCTTACTTCAACTCCAACCAACCAACTAAGAGAAAACCTGGCGCCTTTCCGTGGCTAGAGAGATCAGGTCACACCCTGCGTTCTGTCACCGTCTCAGGGACTGCCTTTGGGCGGCCCCTGTGAAGGTGGCAGTGATTGGCGGGTTTGACTGACCAAGTCCAGGATAAAACTTGGAGCTAATGATTGTACCCAAACTTTGCTCCTACGCCTGATGGAGGTTCTTTCTTTGTCAGGTTTAGGAGTACGGTTTGGAGTGCTTAGGTTCCAAGTGGGAAGTGATGGAGAGAGATTCACCTTGCTCCGTTGTTAACCCAACGTCGAGCGCACAGCTGGCTGTGCACAGGGGCCATCCTTGGATGGGCATATTGTGCCTTTTGATGGTCCCTTTATCCTTGTGACTCCTTGTGACTCTCTCCATTCTCACCCTCACTCTTCCCATTCTTACCCTCACTCTCCCAATTCTCACCCTCACTCTCCCCATTCTCACCCTCACTCTCCCCATTCTCACCCTCACTCTCCCTATTCTCACCCTCACTCTCCCCATTCTCACCCTCACTCTCCCCATTCTCACCCTCACTCTCCCCATTCTCACCCTCACTCTCCCCATTCTCACCCTCACTCTCCCCATTCTCACACTCACTCTCTCTATTCTCACCCTCACTCTCCCCATTCTCACCCTCACTCTCCCTATTCTCACCCTCACTCTCCCCATTCTCACCCTCACTCTCCCTATTCTCACCCTCACTCTCCCTATTCACACCCTCACTCTCCCCATTCTCACCCTCACTCTCCCCATTCTCACCCTCACTCTCCCCATTCTCACCCTCACTCTCCCCATTCTCACCCTCACTCTCCCTATTCTCACCCTCACTCTCCCTATTCTCACCCTCACTCTCCCTATTCTCACCCTCACTCTCCCCATTCTCACCCTCACTCTCCCCATTCTCACCCTCACTCTCCCCATTCTCACCCTCACTCTCCCCGTTCTCACCCTCACTCTCCCCATTCTCACCCTCACTCTCCCCATTCTCACCCTCACTCTCCCCGTTCTCACCCTCACTCTCCCCATTCTCACCCTCACTCTATCCATTCTCACCCTCACTCTCCCCATTCTCACCCTCACTCTCCCCATTCTCACCCTCACTCTCCCCATTCTCACACTCACTCTCCCCATTCTCACCCTCACTCTCCCCATTCTCACCCTCACTCTCCCCATTCTCACCCTCACTCTCCCCATTCTCACACTCACTCTCCCCATTCTCACACTCACTCTCCCTATTCTCACCCTCACTCTCCCCATTCTCACTCTCACTCTCCCCATTCTCACACTCACTCTCCCCATTCTCACACTCACTCTCCTTATCACTACCTATTTCTCATATCGAACTCTGTCAATTAAGTAGTTCTAATAATTGTGTAGATGATTTAAGTAGCTAGGCACTCTGTCTTCCAGCCAATAGTCCATGAATACCAAATAGACAACACTGAACTTGAATACCATTCCATGTGTGTTCAGAAATAGATATTTTCAATCATTCTCATGTTGTTTGCTCTCTATTGACCTATTCTCAGAACAAATATTCATTTTAATGTATTTAACAGAAACAATCTATATTTAACAGTAAGACTATGTATGATATACTTTAACGTAAAACAAATACGATTTTGAAAAATTCCTGCATTCTTTGTTCTGTATTTCGCCGAAATATATTTGACATTGTTTTTATAGCTATAATTTGAATGTCACAAAAAAATGTTTTAATTTTGTCAAACCGAAACGTTTGAATGTTCAATTCAGGTAAATAAATACTTTCGCAAGAAAAACTCTGTAAATCGATTCAGTAACCATAATAATGAAAATCTCCATGTATACCTGAATAAATATAACATAAACTAATCACATTGAGTTGATTTGAATTGTTTATATACATATAATTACTCGTTTTGTAGATTCTTTACTCATGTATTAATTGTCTAAATGTGTAAAAAACAAATGTTACTTGAAAATCTGTCAACGTTTAAACTTTCAAACATGTAGCTGTAGCTTTTTACTTTTTTTTATTTATTTATTTGAGCTTACAAAATATATACAGAGTAAAATGAAAAAAATACACAATTCAAACAAAAATACAAATTAATTGCAGCTAAGGTTCCGTGAAAGTTAAAACTTACTTATCGATACGATATTTACTATTAAATTATCTTTAATCTATTCCACCTGCATAGTTACGGCGAAAACAGATTAACTGAAAACTACCTACCAAATTGTTAAAGTTAAATATATCACATACTTATTCGATTTTTATAAGATTTAGACGTAATAAGAGCGGGGTAGGCCTGTATTATACAATACCTAC